>DWFT01000949.1:0-10312 GCA_018246795.1 Microceris patrobas patrobas
TTCACAAAGATCTGCATACCACCTCGAAGTCTTAATACTAAGTGCAAAGTAGATTCCTTCTGAATATTGTAGTCTGAGAGGGTGCGACCATCCTCTAGTTGTTTACCTGCGAAGATCAACCTCTGCTGGTCTGGGGGAATACCCTCTTTATCTTGGATTTTAGCTTTGACGTTTTCAATGGTGTCCGATGGCTCCACTTCCAAAGTGATAGTCTTGCCAGTGAGTGTCTTCACAAAGATCTGCATACCACCTCTCAGTCTAAGTACCAAGTGCAAAGTAGATTCCTTCTGAATATTGTAGTCCGAGAGGGTGCGGCCATCCTCAAGCTGTTTGCCAGCAAAAATCAACCTTTGCTGGTCTGGAGGAATACCTTCCTTGTCCTGAATTTTTGCTTTAACATTCTCAATAGTATCAGAAGCTTCCACCTCTAAAGTGATGGTCTTGCCAGTGAGTGTCTTCACAAAGATCTGCATTTTATCTGTAACAAAAACAAAAAACCGGATTAGCTAAATTTCTAACATTAACTTACGCAAACATGACGGCAACAGCGTAAATCAAAATAAGATAAGCTAATGTAGACTTGCACAAAAATATTTGTTTGATAATTTATGTACGCACAATTACAAAGTCAAATTATGAAAAATGCCTGTATAAAAACACTGCTTAGTTCTAGAAATTTCTCATTAATAGAAAATAAGTAACCAAGTAATGCTAATTACTGGAATACAATATTCACATTTATAAGTGCTTTATACATTTTGTTAAACTCACTACAATATTCTTAAAAACGGCCAAGGATAAACAATGATCTTTGACCTACTTAATATGAGGAAATTGTTTGAGATCGCTTAAATGATAAATTTTATGAACAACACAACAGTAACTATGCTCTATGTTTATAATATACAACAGGTATACATTATTGTAGGTAGAAATTGCTTAGATAAACCTTTTCTTAACAAATTTCAAGTACGTGTAAATACCGTGCGAGGTACTACTCAATCCAATTATACGAACGAATAACCATTTAGTTTTATATTGAAAACGCCGATTAGTAATTATTCACTATAAATTTATGGATTACGGTATTAAAATAAGAAAATGAAAGACACGTCAGACAAATTACACAAAATGGCGTCAAGCTTGGTTTGGAATATTTCAACTGCGTAAACACTGTACTTTATATTTAGAAATTTTGCGTCGTAACTAATACTAATCTAAATAAGATCATAATGTACTTACCGGATGAATTATAGCACTTTCACAAAATCTGGATATCTTATGCGACACAGATCACGTTAATGCCCGTTTGTTCTTGTTTCTTCTTTGTAAATTCGCGTGACAATGGAGTTCACAGCCTTTTTATAGAGGAAATTTTCTGTCGTCGATCAATACGCACGACGATGCCGACGACCTACGAAGTTCACCGACTGCATTTTTTGTCTCTGTCTCTTGAATCATTTAGGTAAGGGACAAAATATTGGCAATTTCTGGAACGACCAAACGTCGTTCTTTGTGACGCAAATGACGCATATATTGCGCACTACTTTTCAGTAAAACGATCGATAACTAAAAACAGTAGTCATGCTTATTATAGACTAGTAGGGCAATTTACTATTTCTAAAATGTTACTATAAACCTTAGGTATGCATGAAATACCCCCTGTACAATACCCAATAAAACACCCCAGAACTTAGTCAAATTGTACGCAATGAAAAATAACCAGTTTGCTACAAATACATGAATTTCTCATTATAAAATAATGTACACTGAAATAACTTATATTTATTGGAGATTATTATTATGTACAATACGTAACGCCAGGCCCAGATCTGACGTGTTTTATCTATATTAATCGTTCTTTATTGAGAAAATATAACAATACGATTAATCAAATTTATTATTATAGAAGTGAGGGATTTCAAGCTCTATCTTCAGAGTTCCAGCTAACCTCGTCTGAACGTCATGCACCCTGCTGTACCACAAACGAGGCTCTGGCAACCAACTGATGGTGGTATGGCCATCCAACAACTACGACACGACTAAAAGACATGGCCACTGATGGCCAGTAGCATTCATATGCCTAGTGTATCGATTATAGATAAAAACCCCGTTTTAGTATAAAACTAAGTTCATTAATGGGTTGAAATAAGCTGATGATGTTTAGGTAACAAGAATCAATATATTATAAGCTGAGAAAATCACCAAAGGATATTAAATTATAAATTGGTGGTTAGCAATACGATTGAAAAACATAGGTTATAATTCGAAGAGAACAACGCAGTATAAGTATAATTATAATCGGATTGATATTAATTTCTGTTATACTTTCATGGTTTAAAGCGCTTAGATAAGTCACTGCTATCATGTTTGATTTCTTGTATTTATGTACTTGTATGTTTGGTTTAGGTTAATTCAATTAGGTTCCATTGTGCATGACTTTGCATCTAATTCACTGATATAATGTTTATACTTTTATAATCATGTTGTGCTACAATTGGTAATATATCTTATTCCGATACTATTGTATGTATGACAGGTATAATACATACTAATCACATTATATATTATATAATACATACTATATTATATAATATATTATATATTATATAATACATACTAATCACATTAAATAAATAACACTTACCTAGGCCTACTTGTATCCAATGCGTGTTTTATAATGAATTTGTTAACATGCTTTTTTAATGCAAATTCAGAAATATTAGTGTAACAACAGTATGTTTAATTAAATACATACTGTAAACTAGTATATATAATATGCAGAATACATAATAATATTATGTAGGTATAGGTACAATAAATGCATTCCTTACATTTTCACATTGTTACTCCAATATCCTATAGGGTTAGTATTAGGAATTTTACCTGTTCTACATAACTTTAGTGTATTTTCCCTAGTTAGGTTTATTATAAGAGATCATTTCTACTTATTTCAATTTTTATCAGTACCGTTTGTTTTTAGATGTCTTGGTTAGGTTTAAATAGATATGATATCAGTTAATTAGGTCAACAATTTCTGATAAACAATTCCTAATTAATATTTATAGCATTGTAGGTAAGTAAATCATGTAAATGACACTCGAGAAATGACACAAAAACACTAAGTACGGAGTTTCTTTGTAGTTTTTATTAAAGCAGTGTTAAACTAGTGCTTTAGAATTGCTTCTCTGTGAGTTCTCTTTTCAAGTCCTGTCGTCTCGGCTTTAAAAAATATGTTTTAAAATCTTATATTACGTTCTGTAATGGCGGAGGAGAACATGGCGAGGAAACTGGACAATTTTAGATTTCTCCATAATGTTTGCTAAGGGTTGTAAAGTCTGGCAACCTACACATGACCAGCATGGCAGGATACTGTCTAAATCAATCTGTTTTTGAGGAGATCCACGACCAACACGGGAACGACAAACATTGATGATGATGATCAAAGAATCACGTCAAAACTCTTTTATACATATAAAGATTTATTCTTTACAGAAGCATGTCACATGAATACCTACACAATAGGAACTGTTAAAATATTTATGAATACAGAAGGTCATACTTATATCCTTCATTTTGCTTATATTGTCTTTGCAAGTGTCTTTGTTTCATAATAAATCATGATAGCTCAGATAACTACATTCAAATTGAAATTTCCAATAATACAGTCTACTACAATTATTTCTCAAGCCATAGATGCAAAGCTGATAGACCATTATAAATTTATGGAAAGATTTCACTACATAATAAAACATAACATCACACCTGTAATGCCCGAAGGGGTAGGCAGAGGAGTGTAGGAACACTCCCATGTTTCACCAATTACGTTTATTTCTCATGGAATAGTTGGTGAGCCACACATCAGGCACAATCCAGACTCTGAATCACTACCAGAAATCTTAAATTAGAAAATTCCAATAATACCCAACCCAATATTTGAGTCCAGGACCTCTCAATCTGTAATCACTCTTGCAACCACTCAACCAGCAAGGCTATCATACTGCATAATAATAAGTCAATAATATAACATAATTTAGTACTATTATTTACACAAAAATTACAAATTTTAACATTTTCGTGAAACTTGCTAGTTTACATTCAATGAGCATGGTACACTACAATATAATAAACATTGGTTCAATATGTTTATTACAATGCATATTGCCCTCACTACAGTGATCATGATTATATTACAAACTGCTGTTTTTTGAGCTTAAATCATCATATGCACTTTTTTTTATAAGAGTAGTTGAAGAGGAACTCATAGAAAAATCCAGCACACCTTAGTTTCCAAATATTTTTATTTTTAAGGAATGTGAAAACTTTCAACTGCACATTGCCAGTATGTGCTATGGACTTAACCCTCTTATTCTGAGAGGGGTCTTGCTCCTTCAGTGGAACAAAAAAGGGTTAAAAAAGTATATTAAAAGAAAAAGTTTATTAAAAATATCACAATATTTATATTTACAAACTTGTCTACATAACAACTAACTCAAAAGAACTCTATGTATGTACAGACACATGAATTATTTTTTCTGCTGTTCATTTGACTCCCATGGCCTCGGTCCTCTTTTATTCTCCCAATTATCTATATCAAGTTTCTGTATTTCATCATATGCCTTTTCCAAGGTGACTTCTTTGTCTTTATTAAGACCCATTTTTTTTGCTTCTTCTTTGGTCATTCCTTTAACTTTAGAAAATTGGTATCTGAAAGATAAAACAGAGGTGTTACAAATGATACTTCAATTTACCATTTTGTTAACTGAATTTTATTTATCTGCTTCACTAACAATTTGATAATTTTTTAATGAAATAGAGATCCAAACTATCAAAAGGCATATTACATGTGATATAAAATTTTCTTTCTTAATAAATAAATATTAGTCACAGAATTTGGAATTATCTTTTTAATTACATGTTTTATGTGAATATTGACTATATAATTTGACTTGGGTAAAAAGAAAAAATCATTCAACATATATTAAACTAATTTCATCTTATTAACTAGCTTATGAAATTATTAACAATACTGAACTTATTCAGTTCAGGATACAGTCAGCTTATGTTCAGTTAATGCTTTTGTTCATCATTACTGGTGTTTATTATTTTCTACAGAAATTTAAAATCTCAGTATCAACAATTATTTGAGTTATAATAGACAATCGCGAGCAGTTAGATAACTCCTACTTATGTACTATAAAAAATAACATCAATAGTAGGTATTGTTTAAGAATTACTATTTCTGAATGACTAATTTTAGTGTTATACACAGTATTGTCTATACATTACTCGTAGAATTCCATAATAATAATGTAATAAATTAAATAATAACCTTATTTGTGTCCACTCTCTCAAACCGAAAGATCCTCCAACAACAAACAATATAAACGGCAATCCATACTTAAAGGCCTTACGGTTCTTATAATATGATAATGTATTTTTTAAATATTCTAGAGTAAATTTACTATCGTTAGTCGTCATTTTAATGTGAAAACAGCCTCATACGTTAGGAGTTTCTGGCTTACATGTTTTGAAAATCGTCAATGCTGGTGACAGACATATTGTAACTTTGACTAGATGTGAAATTGTCAATCAAACACTTGCGTTCCGCACAACACACACGATTTTAAGTTTCATCGATAATTTCTTATTCCTGGGGTCTAGTATAAACATTTAAATATAATTAGCATATAATATTTTAATTCTCTACATTATTACTGATAATAATTAACAAAATCTAAAGTTTTTTTTACCTGACTACTTACGAAAATTATCTTAACGGCGTTTTATCGAGTCTTCGCTGTTAACGATTATTATTTAAAATCTTTAACTGAATTTACTTGTTAAAATAAAAGCAACCGCACTATGACATTATATAAATAATGGTCATCTCATTTAGCGTATATAATGCAACTGTGATAAAATAAGAGCTCTTAAATTAAAACATCATTTTAATTTTGCAATATGTGAATTATCTATCAGTTTAACTACAATTAATTTCGTATTGAATTAATATTCAAATTGAACGCGAAACATATTAAGTTCATAATTAGGTTATTGTACAAAACATAATTTATTTTTATATAACTCTTGTGGTTGCTTGTATGTATCTCTTCAAAAATTAGATTCAGAATTAAATTTTCATATGCTTTTCAAGCAATTGCGATTACAGCAGAAGCAAATATGCCAGGTTTTAAAACTTTTTTACACGTTATTTTTATATCACCTATTATTTTTTTTATATATAAGACTTTGTATCATATCATGGCTGCAAATTTTGGAATCACTGCTTCAATATGAACTAACATTAAAATGACAATTATACCACAAAAATAAATTTATAAAATGGCGGACATTTAAGAGTGACGTATGTGTTGTGTTTATGAATTATTCTCTTTCTCATTAATTTATTTGTGCTGTGATTAAAATAATGTATTGAGAAGCATTTCGTCCAATATTCTTCTCTACTTATTAGTTGTGATATCCGGTAAGTTTATTAACAATGAACGTTATTCTATAAGGGCTGTCACGATACTGAGGCTATGCAGTAAATTGTAAGCGTTCAGTATAGGTAA
Organism: Microceris patrobas patrobas; assembly: GCA_018246795.1. Lineage (NCBI taxonomy): Eukaryota > Metazoa > Arthropoda > Insecta > Lepidoptera > Hesperiidae > Microceris > Microceris patrobas. The sequence goes on from DWFT01000949.1 coordinate 6,576, forward strand.
ATTGACCATCCTGCTTTTATGGAGAGCTTTAATGGCTATAATCTAACGAATACTCCTATATTATGATTTGATATTTATTCTGAGATTTGTATCTTTGTCATCTTTTATGATCGCCATCGATGTCTACTCCAAGGAAACCGTACATAATGTGCCCTAATCGATTACGTATGCTTTCAATATTGCGGTTTTTCTTGTAAGAATTCGTCGCAATAAGTATTACAAATCTTTTAGGCTATTAGTTTTTACTATATTGGATACTGATATCATTATTTATTATTTACGTTTACGTGAGTGATAACCAATATGTTTCAATTTAAATTCGGTAGTGCTGCACTATTAATCGTTTCTGTCATTTTAAGAGTTATTTATATTTGTTTTGAATTTTTATTTTTGCACTTGACTGTCTCCTTCGTCAAGTCGTAGTAAGCGCGACTGTTAATCGAGAACATGTTTGTATCCTCAGGTCTGGTACTATCGAGTTTTTCTAACTAGAAACTCCCGATAGTAGATCATACTCTGGACTTTAGTCTCACTACTCAATTCATAAGGCAATGTAAAATGTAAACATGAAATATAGGAGTGTACTACACTCCTCTGTCTATCTACCTCTTCAGGGATTATGGACATAATGCTATGCGATATTTATGTTTGACTGGAAATTGAATGTTTATCGCTCTAAAAGTGATAATAACAATTTGCCTTCATATTACTTATTATCTTACTTATCTATCATAAATATGTATTCTTAAAAACTATTGCTACAGCCCCTATATAGCAGTTTAAAGATTTCTATTACACAACACAATATGTTAAATACTGATTATAACTTGTTTAACAACAAATATTCTTTCTTAATTTTGTTCAGTTTGAATTTAAAATATTTGTAGTTACAAATGTGATGTTTTAATAATAAGAATTGAAATACAAGCTAGTGATGTTTGACTCATCTTATGACAGAAGATAACATATCTGAGAATTTAATTAAAATTGTCTAGTATTATAATGCCTATTATATTATGTACTACACACACTATTATTTTCAAGTATCACTATAATGATTAATTTTTCTTAGAACTAATGTTATATCCCCATGCTTACCTACTCGAAGTGGTGATGTTTCAATGTATGTTAATAAACAGGTTTTTGGATAATTTCTTTGGATAATCCTTTGTCATACCATACTTAAATACAAGTTGGCTTTTAGAATGAGTAATGTTGAAGTCAAAGTGTATTAAGCTGACCAGGATCACCTTAGCAGACTGTGCACATCATAGAAATATTATGGAGAACTCTAAGGCATAGGTTTTCCAGAAATGTTTTCTCTTTTTTGTAGCAAGTGATAGTTATGATTAAAAACAACTAAGTGTGTACTATGATCTAAACCTTCTGATATGGAACCTCAGGTATTAGGATCCGAAATCCCCATATTATTATTATTATTATATCATCTAGCTTGATCTCATACAGGGTAGGCAAAGAGCACCAAATGCTAAATATTTTTATCTTTACAGACCTGATGTGCTTCTGCTACACACATTGGATTCAGTGACTTCTGACATCCCTATGATAAAGATAGACAAGTCTTGATTACATAACTAGGCAGTACATCAATCATTAAAAATTGTTACCTCATACAATTAAAAAATTGTTAATGGTTTTGTATTCAATTATATTTTAACTATACTGCCATAACCATCAATCTTTGCACATAATCCATATCATCGACATGAATCAGTAGTAGAAATAAATTATTGGAAACAAATACAAAATTTCTGATTACCATTACCATCTGAACACAAATGGGCACAATCATTGACTTTCCACATCCTGTGTCTATTTATATGCATTAATAGCTTTTCTATTGTTTGTTTATCACAAAACAACAGCTTATTTCCTAAGCAGTAATGTGATTGCTTGTATCTGTTGTTCTGTATGCTCATTGGATGGTTATCACAATGAATAGTCCAGCTGTATTGGTTACACACATACACTGACCAATCTCAGACTTTATTCCATAGTTCACTCGATAGATTGTTTATTACTGTTTTCAAAGCTTTTGCTACTATTTCTATCATATAAGATTATTTATCTATAAAAATATGAGATTTATAAGCAGTCATACAACATACCCAAATATTTAAATATGTGTTCTTATTCATCTATTGACACATAGCTACAACTTTTATATATTATCCTACTGCCCACAGTTCAAAGAATTGGGGGATGTATTTCAATACAGTTTTTATTTAATGTGTCTTTTTGGCTATTTCCTACATCAATTAAATATAAAATAAATGTATATGGTATACATAATTGAACTTTTCTTGTGTATAATACAACTACACATACTATTAATATTATTATTATAAAATAATAACAATAATTGATCCATTATACTTCCACTGTTGGAATATGGGTCTCCTCTCATATTTTCTCCACTTTATAGAACAAAAAAAATATTATTATGATAAGTTATAATCAACCTACAGGTGATAGTCCTAGTACTTGATCTAATGTAATTTATCAGTTTTTCAAACAATTTTAAAGCATTTTCTCTGCAAAGTTGTAGTAATACTTAGATGGGACATTTACATAATTCAGTAAACATGAGTGTTAAAGACAAGTTAGACAATTGCATTACAATTAACATTACAATATTTAACATCATTTGAGTAGGATAGTTGTACATGTCCAAAAGCACCAAGACATAGTGTTGACTGTATAGAAATATATATATTAAAAATAAATGTATGTCTGACTTAGGTAGTAGTTACCCATGAGTAGTGTTGACGGACGTCGGCGGGCGCGTGCGATGACATCATATCGTCGCAACGCGAGTAAAGACGGCACATTGTGTGCAGACTTAATTTGATGAGTACCGTCGTTATCCTTCGTTAATCGTCCGACCATATGTTGGCGTACGTGTCACCCACCGCTCGATACCCGTCGTACTTCATTGTACTGAGAATTAAACGCAATATAAGTATTAAAAGTTCATATTTTATATATTTTTTTTTGGAATAACAAATAATTATAATATGTAGTAATAAACTTCACTTCATGCAATGAACATCACAAAACAAACGAGGAAGTGCTGGACATTATTGCCTAAGTGCAAGTATTGTGGAAGTTATCATCCATTTGATAATGACTGTTAAACCGACCCCATCTTCGCTTCCTCATTTGTTTTCGCTTGCTGTTATTGTTTGCTGGAATGCTGTAGGCTATTGTTTCAAATGAACGTCGGTCGATGTTCAATTCCCCCTTTCGTTCTCTGTCAGGGAAAATGTAGGTGTCAATAAAAATGTTGTACAATAAGGAAATGATTTAAATCTGTATGTTAAAGGAAAGAATAACGTTTGATAACAATGAAACGGTAATTAAAATTTGCTATATAATATTTCTTTACGCTGTTATATTAACCAGAGTACAAGTTTAATTGTAATGCATTGCGATCGTTAACAATATGCTGATAAAGTCGGTTTACTTACTGCAATGCAGGGCATACCAACAATAAGTATCGTCGCCGAGTCGGTCACGGGACACTGCGGAGTGAACACCATCGTACTCCGGATTCCTCTCACGCCCCAGTTGTCACAAATACCACTGATTGTGTTGCGTTTTTTAACGTGCGGATGTCATGTCGACACAAGTGCACTCTTCTTTTAGCGCTCACTAATTTAGAACGGAGCTTCCACCCATTTAGCTGCGTCGCCGTGATTTTCTTTTGCTGCACA
>DWFT01000950.1:0-10309 GCA_018246795.1 Microceris patrobas patrobas
GTACAGTAGTTTTTGAGTTCATCGATGACATACCGACAAACATTCATTTTTATATATATAGATTGTTCCTGCGGTTAGTGAACCTGTTTGTTGATCCGGATCTTACCTATTTATAGTCTTTATGCTTGTGCAATTTTTATCAGTGGGCTACAATAGGACGAGCTCTCCCTACCTTGGGAACATACGTCGCCATGGGTTGATTTACACCAAGATATTCTTGGAATTATACAAGGTGGATGTTTAAAGTAATAGTGCGAGAACAGTGATTTCATTATATGAATATTAATTAAGAACGGTATAAATGTCCACAGTTACTTTTAGTTTTTTTTTTAAAAATGAGTTACCCACCAGAGGTTGCAAAAAAAGTTTATCGACACAAAGTCAAGTGTAACACTCGTGAAATGCCGGCGTGAGAATGTAACGGTCGTCGGTCGGCTGAAATTTAGTTTTGTTTTTTTAAATTGTGATTATTTTTTATTGTAACAGACACTGTTTAATTTACACAAGGTTTAGTCATTCATTTGTTTTAGTGTCTAACTGTTTTTCATGACTCAATAAAGATATTATAAAAAATATTTAACAACCGTTATAACATAATATGACATCACGCTTGTATTTCCTCTAAGGGTTGGTGAGGAGAGTGTAGCACTCCCACTTCCACTACTTACGTTATAAAAACTGTGGAATATCGTACAGTCGATAAGATAATAAAAACAGTTTGACAGGTTTTGTGATCTGCATTAAATTTGTTAGTACCAATAAGACAATTATTCCCATAGTATTACACATTTTAAAAAATACAGCATCGCTGGAAGCCTTGAAATAACTATAAATTTACTCCAGGCCTTTTTATATGTTTGACTCCAACGACATAATGTTAGAATTCGTTTTTTCTACGGCGGCAACATGCTTCCGTACGGTTGGCGACACTCCCTGTCACCGTATAAGAGGATAATCAAGCCGGTCAGGAATGCGGCTAATCTCAGACTGCTGCCGGTAACTCATTAAAGGACGTATAGGGCTGCATGAACTTTCATGCCGTGACAAAATTTAATAACAGCAGGATATTAATGTTTTTGTTTGACGGAGTATTGTTTTTAATACGAAAAGGTAAGAAATAATTTGCGCTATCACTGAACAATTTAGCTTGACATTGTAAAGGAATGTTTTATTTAAAATTCTGTCTGGTGTTCTTTGTGCCTATTGTTAAACGAGAATTTATTGTTTTTTTGTATCTTATGTTGTAATAATGTGATGTTACTTGTAAATATTGTTCCTGAATGTTCTCTATATTTGCGTGCTATTAAAATATTGGGACATTGAGATTATGTGCAAAATTATTAAACTATGTTTACTAGTGGATTAGAACAAGCATGAAGACGAGGATGATGGACATGATGACTTAATATATTAAAAACGAGGTTGTTCTTTATTTTCATACATTGTTGTTCTCGTCAATTAATCTTTTTTACACTAAGTAAGTTAGATAGTGCTATGAGCAACTGCAGTTAGGATGTCTCATAATACGCCGTATATTGCATCTGTTCCGGTAACTAGCGACGTGACAAACTCGGTAACCATGTCATAATTGTCGTTATTATCAGAACTGTGTTTCCGCTTTTTTTTTGAAATCTCAGAAAATATGTACATACTTAGGTAAGTATGGGCACCGGGCAGGTGCCCGGTGTATGTCAAATGGCCTTTTTTTACCTTAAAACTCGGGACGTATAACAATATTGTTGATCAGTGGGAGTACTCTTCTGTCTACCGCTCAGGGTAAATGTAGGCGTCATGTTATGTTACTCGAAACATACAGGGACTTAGGTATTTAACATTGTTGGAGCGAAAAAAAAGAATAAACTTTTTAAAACTGTTTTCACAATTAGTATTTCCATAGTCGTGTGAAATTAATTATTTCGCATAATATTCGTTATATAAAAATGTGGTCGTTGCAATATCTCAGACGTCTATTATGCAAATATGATACACTCGTAAGATAAAAATTACAATCGTGCAGATTTAGAAAATGACTTTATCACGTATTAAAGTTATTCAAGCATTAGATAAACTTTATCGATTATTACGAATCAAAAATTAGTCTTACCCTGCTCAACTATAACAAAGTTATAAGCTGAATTTTCAATATTTCATAGTACGTGTATACAGTTTACAATAATTACGTGAATGTTTATTATCCTTTTGTAAACTTTGTTGACCCATTTTAAGCACAGAAGCTTGTAAGAACGAATGAAAATACAGAGACAACATGATTTATTTAATCGGAAAGGCAGTCAGTCATAAATAATATAAATTATATTTATGTGATGTACCCTCATGCCCAGCGGAGGTGTTATGAGCTTCTATAACAGTGTGCAAACGTTCATTTGGAGACGCCTGTGGCCAGCAGTGGACTGAAACAGGCTGGTGATAAAAATACTCGTCATCTAAACAATAGTTTAAAAAAAGATATGACTTTATTGATTTTGTAGATACTATATAAATGGGTTATGTCGTCACTACGTTCAACTTTGCCAGTTCACAGTGTTTGGGATCTGAATAAGATCTTAATTTCTTTTGGGGTTACGAACACTGCTGGGGTTACCTAAGGTCTGTCAACAGCCGACCTCGGGACCAAAAATTTCATTGTTGCGCCGTCACAACAATACTCGTGACTGAACAGTGAAAGGATTTTTTTATGGTGTTACGTAATTAACACGAAACGCTATAAAAATGTAATGCGATATTTTGTGTTGGATAATAAAATTAGATTATTCATTACGTGTTTTAGCAGACATCGGCACGGCATATACATTTTATACAGGCGTATTAACCAATTGCACCGCTGTACTTGAGAACCATTGCAGTATTATCGTACCCTTGTATTTTCGTGGCCAACATAGGAATACATTTATTTTTTTATTATACCTTTAAAGAGATGTACGCTTGCATTGATCAAGCCAATTATCTTGCACATAATTATCTCGACAATAAAAAGTAATAAGTATTAGGTACCTACTTGTAAACGGGTGTAGCTTGTAGCCGGTTTTTTCAAAGGGTTAGAGTTGTCTTCTTTCTTCAACTTTCAACTTTCCTCATGACTAAATATTAGTATTTTTACATATTTTTCTTATATTATATTAACATATTTATCCCTAATTTTGTTTAGGTATACAAAAACAAAATGGCGGCTCCAGGGGAAAACATCATGATCAATTCGGTTCGGTGATTGGTGATGGCGGTAACAATGGCGTCCCCCGCGCACGATCACTACATGCGGGACGCTGAGCTGCGTCCCCAGCACTCCAGGGACAACTCTAGGGATTCGGGAATATTCCACACCACCAAGGGACTTTGGAATGCACCTGGACAGAACAATTGCTTCTTAAACAGCGCAGTACAGGTAAGATTTGTCTGATCTATATTTAGACTTCGAGTGCGGCTCAAGTCTTGTTGTTTTACTTCTAAGTATGTACGAGGGTTTTTTTAAACTTAGAGTACTTTCGGATAAAAATATCCTACCAAAAACATAATTGTGAAAATCGATAGCCAAGTTCAATGTGTCTAAGCTCAATATGGTGTTATTGTCTGCTCCACCGACAAAAGCAGTGATATGTAAATAGATGGAAAATTCAGTAGACAACCCTGAAATTCATTTATTTATATTATAAGATCGTTTAACATTCTTTAGTAAAATAAAACAAACAATTTAAAATCTACAGCACCACAAAGTTTTACTTGGCTAGTTTTATTCGCAATTTGCAAGTTATTCATTAAAATATTGTAAGACTCTACTCTGATAAATACATACCTATATGATTTAGTAGTAGTAAAAATTACCGCGTGTCTAGATAGAAGAAGAGGTGACTCATAATATTAGACATAGATTGTATTAGAAAATACGATTAGGATCAGATTTTAATAGGTATTGTATGAAGAGTAATTGAAGATTGATTTACATCCTTAAAAGACTTAATAAGGCAAATAGATGGATAATTGCTCATAATCTCAGTAAATCTGAGTGTTTTACAATTACATTAATTTCAGCCTTACATGCTATAAAGAAAATGATACCGAAACTAGTCCAGTGTAATCTGAGAATAGCACTGTCAGTGCACGTTGGAATGTATGTAAACATTTTTACAACACGCCCGGAAAACACATCCAACTATAAACATTTACCGTTTTGCTGAAATATGTTTAATTCGAAGCTGATAATGTCTGGTCGTGCTCAAACCACCATCGAGCAACGATGATTTACTTGCAAATGTACCATCGAATGGTAAATATTTAATTTGTAATCACAGATTTCTGAGAAATGCCTCTTGACTCGCATTGGCAAACGGACCTTAAGTGGTTTCTGCATATGGATGCACTTTATGGCTAAAGCATTTTGAAATTTTGCTTTTTTTTGAGACACTTCAATCATCGGTATAATAGTAATGATCGTCAAAATCGTGAGATAGTATCGTATCAACCGTAAATATCTTTTAGGCCGTCAGTTCTAAGCATGACACAAACACTAGTAGACGATAAACAATTATGTGTATTAAGCGGTCGAATATCACGTTACACTGAGATGTAAAATGTTTTCCTAAAAGGTGGGCAAACATCATGGTCAAGTCACAGCTAAACAATATGAACTGGTGACATACGTGTATAACGGTGAGCACTCATTTACGGCGACCCATCTTCAGATCACGGCTTGACAAATCTGAGTCTTATCATGCTGAGAAGAACGTTGTATTTCGCGTAGCGGGTGCTGATGACGATGGCCTATGGCCAGCGAGGGTCGAACGATGACGTAACTTCTGTACCAATAAAGTATGTATATACAGGTAAACCTGTTTTAGTTAGTGGCGTATTTCGTGAAAGCTGGTTTTTTGATAAGATTAGTATATTTAATTATTATTTTCTTTCGAGTATCGACATAGAAAATTGGTTTGTGGTGCGTGTTACCTATATGGTATGAATATTGCAGCCTATCAGTGTCTTACATCTTAAATGGACCTACATAGTTTAAACATAAATTAATGATAACACTAGGTATATCACAGTTATTGACAATCACTACATTGGATTAGCAACAATCCAGCTAGAACAACCCAAAGACCAGCATTCGTCTATAACATCTTCGATACTGGCGTAAGAGCTGGTACACAATTGACAGCGCACTACAGCTGCCATAAAAAAAGAAATAAATTTCATTCGACGTTAAACACTTTTAAAACAATTAACAGTCGCCGTAAAATATGTACCTATGTATAACTTTTATGTGCTGTGCTGAACTGCCTTAATTGTTTTTATTTTGTTACCATCGCTATTAGTATAGCTTATTAGCGAATTCCTACTTTTACACTGTTTATTATTAATATTTTTAAGAGTGTTATTTTAAAGGGACCTTATGTTTATAATTACTACGTCTCAATCCGGGTCTCTTACACGACAGGCAGGCAGCACAGAAATCTCTACTCCTCCAGATCACATATGCATCATCGACATTCATTACTCTGTACATACATGGAGTATTTTTTAGAGAAGCCATCAACTCCAAAACCAAAAACGTTCCGTTTCATGGTTAATTCTGTCTAAAATGGTGTAATATAATGTACAAATATGCCCAACATACTTTCTACTTTATTCGCGTAACATAGTTTTACAGTTGCGATTAATTGAACAGATTTATGTGTAAATTGTCACAGAATGTCACAAAGATGTTAATCCTGACGAAGTTATAAGCTTCGCGATCAGTTTTTACGATATGGACGTGTTGCAGCTACCTTGTACAACGCGATTTCTGTAGATTACGTACGGTTCACCAACCTCGGAAGGCATTAAGATGAGACCTTCATCACAATCGTTACATATACACATATCTTCTCGCCAATCCCCTTACAGGGTAGACAGAGAGCACGGAATGCTATATATCCCTATCCTTGCAGACCTGTTGTTCTTCTTCCACATTCATCAATCTCTTCACATAATTATGTACACCGGTTGTGGCTCGCAATTATTATTTGTTTGATTCTTTCTTTCTTTATTTTTAACCTAAAGTTAGAATGCGATTTAATGCCTAATGTCTACTTCACCATCATGGATAAATTAGAAGATTTTTTCAATAGTATAGGAATAATTCGAATATATGGCTAATAAAAGTATAACCAAAGATTATACGCTAAAGGCAATTATATGTATTTTCTTTTTATGTAACTCAATATTCATTGATTTGCTTAGTCCATCACTGTAGTGGTTTCAGAATAAGTTTTCATAACCTGGCTTTATTTAGTAAGTAATAAGTAAACGTTTTAAACGATAACTTAGACCAAAAATAGTTGTAAAAGTTAACAACTTTTATTGATCTTGACCAAATAGGTTAGATACTTGCTGATGAGAGACTCTGGAGTCTTAGAAATTTGCTTGATAAATTATGATGAATGTATAAACACGTTAGGTCTGTAAGGAAAGAGATATTTGATATCCGGTACTTTCTGCCCACACCTAAAGCGACCTGGCGCGGTGATACAATAATAATATAAAATAATGTGATAATACAGAAAGTTGCAAATACGAATTATGTGTAACACGTCACACATTACAACCGCAACATTCTTCGATCCGTCGCGGGCGCGTGGCCTCGTTCACGCCGCGACCGAATGTTGAACTAGTTTATTGCCACTTATAAAACGATTTGCACCACTATTTTAAGTAACTAATGTGTCTAAGCAGAATAATAAAGACATTCTAAAAGATTTTAGCGCTCTGAAAATGGGATGTCCATCATATGCACGATTAATTATAAGCGGTCAAAGTCTCCATTCCATTCACATCTGAATATAAATCCAACTGTGGATTGGGACAGGCTGATGTTAGTGATGATATATTAATACATTGTCGATGAGACCTACATTGCGATTTTTACGGAGACTTTTGTTCATATTAGTACCCATTATTAATTTAGATAGTTAAATTATGTGAATAACCAATGATTTGGTTGTTTAGTTAATCGTTTTTCTCAATAGTAAAAAATAGTAAAGATATATTTTAAAAATATTTATTTTATCATTTTTAATGTAAAGCTGTAAATTATTATTATATTCCGCTTAGAATGTGAACGATTACAACTTATTAAGATTATGTAATATTAGTATTACACAATAAAAAGAATGAAAGAGAGGAGCCAGAAAATACCTGGGGATGACCTATTGTATGGACAAATTATTCCTGAACCCATTTATTAAAATACGTACATACTTTATGCTAATCCATTTATTATTTATAATATTTTCATGTTTATTTGTTTATTAATATTACAATTATTTAAAAATAATAATAAGAAAACACTGGCAGCTTTGCCTTGCTAAACTGTCACTCCTAATTTTAAAAAGTATCTACGATACAATACAGTACAATAAAGACATGCACACATCTCGTTGTCGTTACGCAAAAATGAAAACAAACGTAGGAATGCGTATACTCCATGAAGGCTAACTGGTCGTTCAGATGTCATTACTGAATCGCTTTACGCATGCATGATTAAAATTCCTTTGTCGTTGCGTACGAGGGATACATGTAGCCCAATCTTAGCGAGGCATGATAAGTGTCCTATCGTAACATAAGTATCGGTTTATAATAAACATCCAACTCTACAATTATTATATCAAATGTAGAGTTCTCGTTTACACCTTGACAACATTTCTAATTATCGTTTTAATACAAATATTACGTTACCTGACGTTGTAGTATAACATAATACGTATAGAGCATTAATTTTAAGGTAGTAAATTTTTTTCGCAATAATAAACCAAAACTGATTGTGATAAGCGTCGGTTTTGCGTTACATTCTTATGTTTTTGTAACGGAATTTTACGGTGGAGGCATAACTAAACAATAAATGTGAAGCGTGCATTATTGGCACGAGCCTGGAATGTTGGAAAAAGTGAAATTGTCTCAGGCGAAGGATTTGCGGGCAATTGTCGGGGGCAGAGATGTGACATGGCAAAGATTGCTTCGTCAGACATTTGATTGATTACATCTCAACGTATACGTACACAAAAGTAAAATACCACAGCACAGTACTATAGAAAGGACTATAGTGATTTTTCTTTGAGATCTACCAGGTTTTTGTTGCTCGCCTTCTGGCTTGCATATAATGATTCTGAGAAATCGCACAACATTTAATAACTGCGTAGGTATTATATAGAAAATGTACAAATAGAATCGAGTACCTACAGTAGAAAATCACCTAATGTACTCACTAATCACCTAATGTATAAGACTAATACACCTAATGTGACTAATAATAAATATTCAATTATTAATGGTCGTTATCATTCATAAAATTAAATCATTTACCACAAATTTCTCCATTGAATAGTTAAATTTTCTCAAAAAACAGAATATTAACAATATTTTGTTAATAATTTGGTAATTAACAATCGTTCTATCAAATGTTTGTGAATGTTTGATCTAATTTTCCTTTTAGTGTTTATAATGGAGAGCTGATCGTTTAATATCATCCACTTTTTCACATAAGTTATGATTCGATACATGCACGCAATACTTCTATCAATCTTCTTTTGTTACGAAAGTGGTAATTAAATTTTCATATAATAACCGTCTTACTCTAATCTAAAAACTATTAATAGACTGGCAACTATTTAAAACACATTTTTATTATACGATCACGCCAGATTCGTTTCGGGGTAGGCAGATAGCAACGGGTGTCAATATCTCTACCCGTTCAGTACTGATACTATTCATCTTCTACGTTCAAAAGCATAATATTTTTTAATAAAGCGCCGAAAGAAGATTTTAAGATTTTCTAATTCAAAAACGATTAATGGACTTGTAAGCTTTTATCGCATATCGTGTATTAAAATAAAATGCATAAAGTACATGAGTAATCAGTATCTGCCTTAACCAGTGGCATCTCGTGTCCACAAGTAGGCAGAGCTCATCATACCCGTCGCGTCTTCTTGGAAACATTGAGTGAAGTTGATGTCGTTTTTATCTCGAGCCCTGTACTCCTGTGTTTACTATGTCCTTATCGCTTCCGCAGGCTGTTGCAATGTACGAGCTTAATGTACTTTGATAACATGAATGGGGTTAAACAAGTATTACCTACTCAGTTTGAGTGTGGACGTGTGTGTTTTAAAGGATGTTTATATTATATTGGTGTTAGGCCCAGTGTTAATTGATCTCATTAAAAGCAATATTTCGACTCGTTGTCCATGGTCGAATAAAGGTATTATTTTGTATATGCCATGTTTTAGACCCAATATTTAATAGTTTTAATAAACGGAATATGACATTTTTATGTATCATTCTACGCCATGTGTTACCCCACAAAACTTCGCGTACCTTTAATGTTCTCTCAATAAACTTTTGTTATGACTGCGCCCTCGTTATTTGTGTACGTAACATGAAACTACGAATCGCTGACGCCTATTTCGAAGTTATACATCTGAAGAATCGTTTAAGCTGGCGTAACGCACATCAGTATCCATATTTTGTTTATATCTCTCACTGTTGCGCAAGTACAACGTTGCGTAAGTGCGAGGGAGACGAACGAGGTACCATTGGCAAGCGGTTCCTGAAATGTAATGGCCCTACGTTCGTGCCTAGCGCGTCTCTAAACAATTCTCTTTGAACAGGTGCACGTGTGCTTACACAAGTTATTTCACTAACTACCAACTATTCGTCTCACGTTCGTCCGCTCGCCCTTTCTTAACATTCGGCGTTTCAACGGCATCGTAACAATATTTTATGTAACTGTTCTTTAATTGATTTTGTTTGTTGGCAACCGCTATATTTTATTTGAAAAGGCTTTTTATTACAATTGGATTAGTTTCTCTGTTTGTTGATTGTAAAGTGAAGTGATATAGTGACGTTAGTGTGTACGAGAGTGCGGTGTAAAGGTCGTCACACACGGCGCTATAATATAATTATACTGTACTATAATTTACTTTAGAGCAAACTAACTTATACTGTAGCTGCACTGTAATTTATCTTTGCCGTTATTATTTGGGTAATAATATGTCTTACTATACCGAGATGATCCTTGCTGTCTGTTCACATATTTTGAGGACGAGATATATATTACAGCTTCATACTATATTTGAGCGTTGCTATAGAAAATACATTGTAATATACCGTAATGTGCCTTGCTATAATATTTAGAATAGCTCCGTCTGTGGCGACTTTAACATCAGTGTGTTGATAAATGCTAGCTCGTTAGTATGATTGAGGTAGCGAGGTCTCGTCTGCCGAGATTAATGCCGCCGTCCACCTTAACGGTAGCTGTTTATTTTTT
>DWFT01000951.1:0-10307 GCA_018246795.1 Microceris patrobas patrobas
ATATTTATATTATAAAAAAATATATTTCTTCATTGAAATAAAGATCGAGCTTAGTAGCGTCCTATTGAAAAGACCTACATAAGAGTATATCCAGCAGAGGTCAATGACCGGCTGATGCTAATGATGTTGATGAGGAAATTGGAATGAAAAATATGTAAATATTCATTTCATCCTGAATGTTGCGTGATACCTGGTGCATCTACAGGAGGCAGGGGTTCGGAACAGTTAATTACATTAGCGAGGTATGTGTGGGCGCACGCGCCGCCACACGTGCGCCGCATCTGCGCGCGCGGCCAGGGGACGGCCGCGCCCCGCTTTGGTGCTCACTTTAGCTTTTACAAACCTGATTTCCGAACTCATGGTCCAAATAATCCAGCTGTTCTCGTTCTTTTGTTCTTTTAACGTGGCTCTAGCTTATATATCAACTAGTATCGCTGATTGAAGTAATGATATAACAATAGTAGTGACTGATTTTTTTCTAAAAATATCTAAATTATTTTTTTGGTTCTGAAGAAGCAGAAAAAAGTTACTAAGTGGGTTTTCGTCTTAATAACGAATCTCTAAGATAAAAGCTACTCAATATAATATATATGAATTTTATTAATGACCTACAGACAAAATAGTAGAGTATGGTTTTAATAGTTTTTTGCCATGTCATAATAGTACAACTTCAGTTGCGCAAAATCAACTATGATTTAAAATATTTTCTTTCGTTACTTAGTTTGTACATATAATAACCAAAGGTTGACTGCCCCTGATAGTGTCTGTAGCATAAACAAAATCCATATTTCCGATCTTGTACAGGACTGTATAATATACAATTATAATAAATACATTAGATTAATTATAATTATAGATATGCAGATATAATTACTCTTATTTATATATTTATAGCTCTTTCGTAATCTCGTGTGGCGCGTCTCTGGGCCTGAGTTTACTTAGTCCAGCGCCAATAATGGGAGGCCTTCCTTTAACAATGCTCAAAAATCTATAGAATAAATAGTTACAGTAATAATAAAAGAGTAAGTAATAGTAAAAGTGGTCTGACGACTTGAAGAAGACTGCGGAAAGCTGTTAGATTCGGAAGCACCAGGACAAGAAGGAGTGGCGCCCAGCAGTGGACAGCCAAAGACTGGTGATGACAAAGTAAGATAGTAACTAAAGCTCAGTGTAAAATTTAAATTCTGTTTCTAGTGAAATATTTTAATAGAATATATGTATGTATTTATAATACAAAAGTTGGACGTAGAATCTATAGCACAGCAAGTAATGGATACTGGGATAATAGCGGAGTGTTTGATTAAAACGGCCTCGTTCTACGCGTAAGAACAATTAACTCTTTGTTCCGCCGCCGGGGGCCTGCCATCGGCTTTTTGTAATGCACTCGGCTGCGCTAACACATATAATTTTCATGTATTATATACTTATGTAGCTGTTACTCGTGATTTCCTTCGGGTCGTATACCGTTAAGCAAGCGTGAACTTTGTCTCTTAAGTATTCGGTCTTCTCTCTATTGCGTTGATTTGGTTTCACTGAAATTTGAATATATAGTGTGTGTAAGGGTAGATAAAGTATTACTTTGTGGTGTTTTAAAGCTTTTACGTTCTCACGTTTTCACATTTACCATGACACACTTGCTACACTAGGATTTGAATCTTGGATCCCCAGGGAGAAAGGTGGGCATCTAAGTCATTAGGCTATCGCTGCGAATTATAAAATAATGATAACACGAATTTATTAACGTATTTATTATTTTATCTTTATGATTATTTTTCGTTACAGTTTCAAATAATGATAAATTGTTTCTGTAATGGTCTCTTTTAATATAAGCAAATGTGGCAATATGTGTGGTCCGATAAATTAATATGAGTGGTCTAGTAAATAGGTCATTCTATATCACAGTGCAGTGTGAGTCACGTAGCTGCTGTCATCGCATTCTGTGTGAATGAGATAATTAGATTTGTGACGTCATTCGTTCTAAACAATATACCAGCATCGTACAGATAACACGGGAATAACCTTTGTTTTAACTCACCGTCGTCGTTTACCGTCACTGCAGTTAGATCTGCCGATATGCAGTCTTCGAAGCCGCGTGATGAATGTAGCACGTTACCTCTGTACGGTTGCGATATTTGGAACAAATGCTCTCTGCTTACACCATAATGAACCTGGCGAGACTTTATAACAATAATAATAATGTATAATTTTTTTGTAATGAATATTTTAAGAATATATGATGGTATTAAGATAGGAATTTGTCGTTTGAATATCATATGTAAATAAATGCAACGTAAAAGGATGTCATATTCGAAGTTAGTAATCAGGATGTTTTGCGGAAAGCTTTGGGTAGTAGCCGGATGGGAAAAGCCTCTGACTTTTATGGTGCTCATTAGAGAGGTGTTACTCTAGCAGTGGACTGAGACAAGCTGATGATGATGATTTTTTATGGGTTATTTATTTCATTCGTAGATCTATAGCGTAAACAAAAATACAGATTTAAATGAGTTAATGTAACCCCGATGTCCAATTAAGATTTCAACCCTTCACAGTGATAAAATGATCGAAACGGGCGGCAGGTGAAATTTTATCCATTTGTACATCGAGATTGTTTTGGATATTGCTGTAAAGAGAAAATGAACTCTAATTTCAGACATTAAGGTTTATTTTTAAAGGCATTGAATTGGGCGACAGATAAATTTGGTTTTTTCCTTTATCCTAGTAACAATGAAGCTAATAAGAATTCGTTTTAAGGGTATTTTTTGCACCTGTGTTAACCATTAATGTTCTGATATAGAGAATATGTAGAAGTGTGAGGACGGGGTAGGGTTAACAAAAAAAAATTAAGAGTAAGACCGATTTTAGGTTTACGCGAAATTAAGACTGGTAAGGTGTTGAAGTGACTGCTAAAGCAACATTTCCATGTTCAGTGGATTCCTAAGAAAAGTGTACTAACATTAAAAGTGCCATCAGCACAGGGCTGGGCTCTCTAGGGTTGGCTATGGTCAGTACAATTTTACTTGTGGTTTGTAACTCTCATTTATCGTTAAGATAACAAATCTGTTAATCTTAACAAATAAGTGATAATACACAAACATTTAAAAACAAATTAAATAACGAAATTTGAATTATAAATCTTTGAAAGACTTAACATATCACAGACAAAAGAGTTTAAAGCATTCCAAAAACCAAAAAAAAATTACATCTACTCACACGTGACAAAAATATCAAAAAAGATACTGCACTACTTAAATCTCCCTATTATGTAAAAAAATGTTTTTGCAAACCGTACATTTCCGCAGTGCATCTGCTAAACACCTGTTGCTGACACGACGCGCGCCGGCCCTCTGCCCTTCGCACAAACCCACCTTCTACGTATGAAGTTGCAAGGGTTTCATATGTGCATAGACCTTATTTTATATGGTCAGTGGACTATTCGGCGATATGTATAATTATTATCCGTCATTATTGTAAATCTCAAATTTTCCACGTGCTAATTTACAACAATAATAGTAATATAAGTTCACGCCTGTATATCCCGAAGGGGTACGCAGTGGAGTGTAGTACGCTTACAAGTGTCATCAGTTATGTTTACGTTACACCATGGAATAAGAGATGAGCCTATTGCCCTACACCGGGCACAAATCTAGCCTTCGAGCAACTGTTAGAAATTTGTACTATCAAATGGAATTTAGTAAAATGCAAAAATACTCGACCCGGGATTCGACCCTAGGGTCTATTGACCATCAATCGCGCTTGGCAATCAATCGTATTTGCTAAAAAGGTTTCCTCCGAGATCAAATTTCTCATAAAGTTTTTTTAAGTTTTCGTACTCATTTTCGACATCATGACAATTAATAATTGTATCGAATGAATGTAACTTACATAAGTATACTTCATCAATATTTTTGTGGACTTTCCAATTTTCCCGTCTCAGCTCAACAAAAGGATCTTAAAAATATACAATCTTAAGAACAGTTTAATCCCAAATTGGAGTTCTTCATACCAGCGGCTCGCAAAGTGTGCTTCGGAAAACACAAGTTTTTTAATGAGAAACAGTATTATAATATTATCCTTAATTGTTTTGTAAGAGTTTCTAAATTTCAATTCATGACTACATTTTTGTTCTTAACACAATGTTAAAACAATACGATTCTTGAGGGTAGTATTACTACCGTTAGTACTACTATTGGTACTACCGATAGCAGTACTAACTACTAAACTGCTAATAGCTATTGACTACTAAAATTTTATAGAATTTATTAATTTATTACTACGCCTTATAGTCCCGTCAGATTCGTTATTTTTGAAGTATTTTTGTGAATTGTTTTCAATTTTAGGCCACACATTTGCTTTCCATCATACAAAATTGTGGCCGAGTGCTGGCTCTATACTAGATAAAAAAAGAATTGTGAAGAATATTTATTGTAACTAATGAAGTGGTAACAAGAGTGTAGGAATTGGTACTGTTATTAACTTTAGTTATTTTATTATGTGTTAACGTAACGTAACGTAATGTAACATCTCCCTGTAATCTCCGAAAGGGTAGGCATAGGAGTGTATTACACCCCCATGTTTAGCCGGCTACGTTTACGGAATAGGTACCACTACGGAATAGGTAGTGAGCCTATTGTCATAAACCAGGCACAGATCCACACTTGGAGTCAGTACTAAAAATTGTAAATTAGAAAATCCAGTGACGCGGGATTTGAATCCAGGATATCCCAATCGGCAGTCGGGTTTGCAACCACTCGATCAACGAGACTGTCATCATATTTTAATATAAGGAATTAGTATTCATTACTATGTTTCAAGTTTGCCAAACACGTAATGCTACAACATACTTTTCAAACCGAAATACAACTAGTTTTAATACGAATTGTTTAACGGCAAGATATTTTTATACATATATTAATTTTATTCTTAATCTCAAGTTGAGAACCACATTTCTTACCTTATAAACTGAATCTCTAAGAAAATAATTCTATCATCCCGGCTCAGTTATTTGAGACGTAAACTTTGTCCGGTCCATGTAGCTGCCGAACGTAAGCGCTGAATTATTCATTATCCTACCAAACCTTCAGCTCGCTGGTACGTCTGTTTGGATATATTGAATTTATTCTTAATGATAATCATTATTATACGTTCTGGTAATAAAATTATCAAAACTTTAAATAACCTTATATGTGAATCGTCTAAGTGCTTTGATGGTAAACATTTTCATTTAAATGTCGGCTGTGTTCGTCAACAGTTGAGAGCCTGAAATCAAATTTCATGCTGAAGCCAACACTAACTATATATAGGTACTAGTAGTCATCATTATTCTACATGTATATATACTATATCTCCTTTCAGATGACAATGTTAGAGCCATAGTCTGCCACCCTGACCATTGCAGGTTGACAGGCTACTAACATATAACCAATTGTTCTTTCTGTTTAGATACTACCATCTAGTTATATATATACCATTTGTATTTATTATTCTTCCTCGTATTTTTATATGAAGAAATTAGCAAACTTGTAGAGAGCAGTAAAATGCGGTCGGCGCCGCGCAAGGACATTGCCAATTAACCTCGAACTGCACCAGGAATAGGACCATTCGTGTTAGCTAAGAAATAAAGCTGTGTAAAACGCAAATTAATTTACAAATTATTTTATTATCCCTTTGTCTGACTCTGTGTGAAAAAGCAAGCGGTTGGAAAGAAAGCAGCGATGGCCTAGTGGTTTAAATCCAGCCAGTCTCGTTGGTGCTGGATTCAAATTCTGGGGCGCATTTTATTACAAAAATTTGGATTTCAAGATTAAATGTAATTTGCTATAACGGAAGCATCGTAAAGAAACATGCACTTTGTAGAGTTCTTTAAAAAAATGTTTTCTAAAGCATATGAAGTCTGGCCACATCAGCCTTTAGATGTTCACTGCTGGTCATAGGATAGGCCTTCCCTCATCGGTGCCATTCCTTCCGGTCCTAGGCCTTTCGAATGCAGCAGTTTCTCGCTGTCTCCTTAATTTCTCTACGCTACAGAATCTGGAACGGTAAGATCCGTAGATGAACGAAGGTCACCAATATAGCTCTCAAAATTAGTACATAGCAGTGGCAATGGGCAGGCCACATCGCTCAAGTGACCGATAACCGATGGGGAAGAAAGGTCATTATAATATAATAAATAATGATAATAACCAAGTAAATCCATAGGACATTCTAGTGTGCGGTATAATGTCCGAGTTTTCGTGATCACGGCGGCCGTGGCGCCTCAGCGACGCCATTTAAATTTCGCCAGCTTTAAATATTAATTGTTTATGTTTATGTAAATGAAGTCCGCTATTTGCGAGCCGGCAGCAACCGTCGCTCTGTTTTTCTTAATCTCATTTTAATATATTCTTCTGTTTTCTACCTCGGAGTCCAAACGATACGGTACCCAAAACTGCGTGCTTTGACAGAATGGTAGACCTATCCGTTAAGTAGCGTAGTGTCCGAAATGGATGTGCGTGTATGAGGAGACTGATGAATGAAAAAGAAGCTCATCAGGTATGTAAGGATGAGATATTTGGGACTGGTCGCTCTCTCCTAACATCGCAGATAAAAAATGCTGCAATGCAGATCACTCTTCGGTAATATACATGATACGTCATGCTCGTAGCTCATTTTATTATTGAGGAACGAATGATGCGCGTTGTGCGAGAGTCATCGTAATATCACGCTAGCTCACTTACGTGGTACGCAGGGAGTAGCGAGTGCCAAATATTTTTATCCTTACTGAGTTGAGTTACCTACTTTTCAGAAATACCAACGTTATTAAGCTATGATAGCTTTAATGGAAGAAAAAACAGTTTGTGATATGTTTAAAATAAATGGTTAAAAATACCCTTGGATTTTTTCTTTGAGCACCTAACACTGGTTCGTTCTTAACCAAAATCTATTTCGGTTTCGTATAGGCCATGTGGCGTGTGAGCGCTCTCACATTGAAGAACAAAAGAATGAGCTTTATGAAGAAAGTAAAAATAAAACTGGTACTTATATAGGATGTATTCATCTTTAGCAAAAATCAAATTGTGGGAAGGATCAAAACTTTAGATGAAGTATATTTTTCAGTAGTAATCATTACGAGTTATTTACTTATAGGTATCTATATATTTATGTAGGTAGCTATTGTAAAACTTTAAAATTGTGTTGTAAATTCACGAAGGTTCCAATAATTTATGGAAGCTTAAATTAATTAACATAAGGATTAAATTTATTTAAAACTAGCAAACCCGGCAGACGTCGTCCTGCCCGGATAAGCAGTGTTACATTCATTATTTTATTTTAAAATGATTTCTGTGTAGGTTTAACCATTAAGGTTGCACACGCGACGGAAGCTTAGAAAATGGAGTAACTTCGCCCGTTTTCCCAACATTTCCCTTAATTGCTCTGCTCCTATTGATTGTAGCGTGATGAGAAGTATACTATAACCAGCTCAGAATAGTATTAAAAATAATTGTACCAAGTTTCGTTAAAATCCATCGAGTAGTTTTTTTTTTCTATAACGGTTATAAAGACCGGCAGAATTGACCTGTCTACAGATTTATTATAAGTATAGATTACACTCTGTTAAGACTAACGTACAAGATTTATTGATTATGAAGAGCAAACTATACTTTCGTAATATTTCAGTATTTATGCCAACTATTTGATTGCAATGTATCTTTATATATGTAAGTTCCTTTTTATAGTTCAGTTCCCCTAAACAATCCTTTGAAAGCAGTCTTTAACTCTCATTAATTCTCAAAATTATTTAGTTTAACCGAAAGAACGGATTTCATAATAAAATCTTATTTAAAAATACTCTTTTGACACTGACACTAAATAGCAAAAAATTGAAATGGTTTATGACATCAACATACAGATGACTTTTTGACACTTAAAATGGTTTTACCTGTAATTGCTTGAGCTTGATTAAAATATTGAAGAAAGTTATGAGAGGATTCACAAAAACTATTATCATAAAACTGTAACTGATGTTATGTTTATTCTTAATGTGCAATATTGTTTTACATAATGTTGTGGACATGGGTAACGTATAGTCTTATTTTTAACTAAACGATATCTCATAATGTTCCAATATATTTGTTTCCATTCTATATTCATTTTACAGGGTGCCAATTCTCATGGACAGTTAGGGGTTGGCATAATAAGTGAACAAGTGGAAAAACCTAATAAGATAGCATCCGACTTATTGACCAACATAAAGCAAATCGCATGTGGTGGTGGTCACACTCTGCTGCTGGACGAAGATGGTAAGCTGTTCTCGTGCGGTTGGAATTCCAAAAAACAATTAGCAGTTGAAGAAACAGCTAACTTTCAAAGAGTGTGGTGTTTGAGTGGTATAAAGTTTGTAAACATTGCATGTGGCTGGGATTTTAGTTGTGGTGTTACAGATGACCATTTTCTATTTGTGTGGGGCTCTAACAGTAATGGCCAACTGGGACTACCTAAAGAACATTTCAGTGAATGTGTAAAACCAATCAGACTGCAAGTAAATGCATGTGCAGTGTCAATGGGATTAAGGCATACTGTGATATTGAACTCGAAAGGTGAAATATGGTCTACAGGGTGTGGGAAGCATGGTCAACTTGGCTTGGGAAGTGAAACTCTATCTTCAGACAGATTCCAAAAGGTTCCTAAACTATCTGACATATCACATATAGCCTGTGGCCAAAACCACACAGTAGCTTGGAACAGTGAGGAAAAAGCTCTATATGTTTGGGGTGACAATAAACATGGTCAATTGTTGTTGAGCTCAGAAAAATATAGAAAGATATTTGTGCCACAGAAAATTGACATAGATGTGAAACAAAATGTAAAGAAACTTTTAAGTGGATGGACAAATATTTTGCTTTGGCTTGAGGATGGTGGCCTTCTCACTTGGGGCCGAAATAATTATGGACAGTTGGGCACAGACATACCTTTTGCTGGAAATATTGTTTGGATTAAACTTCCAGGTAAGAAGCAAAGGAGTATTTTGTATATGTATAATCATAATATGCAAATAATTTCTTAACAAAATTGCCCCGAAAAGTATGGCTCACACTATTAATTCCTGATGATGATTAACTGTGATTTATATGAATTTCATCATAATGATATTACATAGTTATATTATCATTATTTATTAAATGATTGTTGATTGACAGGTCTGCACACTAAATAATCTGTAAATTGTGGTATAAATATCTGTAATACAAATTAATGTTTTACTTTTCTTCTATTGATTTCCAAAAACATTTCAGAGTGTACATGATCATTATCTTCATCAACCTGTCTACATTTACTTCTAGACATAAGCTTTTCATGAGGAGTGTTTTCTTACAGATTAGATATTAATATTTTAATTGTGATTCCATTCAACACTATGATATATTTTTTTTACAGGTGGTAGAAAAGTTGCTGATGTTGCTCTAGGTTCTGAACACACTATTTGTTTAGCAGAAGATAACAGTTTATGGGCATGGGGCTGGAATGAGCATGCAAATACAGGCACAACTTCATCCGATTGTATCTTTATTCCTACCATGGTGCCCATTGAAATTAATGAAAAATCAAAAATAACACAAATATATGCTGGAAGTGCCCACAATTTTGTTGTAACAAATGAAACAAGACAAAATTGATTTCAACATTAAATGCTGTACTTTAAATGCTAAATATACCCTATGAGGCCTAATATATACTTAGTTAAATATTAAAAAGAACTGACCTATGAAAATGGATAAGAAATATTGCCTATATAGTGTTTCAGTATTGAAATATGACTATATAAGCCAATGTGTTTTATGCATATTACTTTCAAGTGATATTAGCACTCATATCTATGATTTTAAACAATCCAGTGTACATGAAAGAAATTTTCGATCCTTTAGTCCTGTCTTCTTTACTTCTTAATAAGATAGATGATGTGATTACAGTATCCAAATAAATAACCCTCAAGCTATGAACAATTCCTTTAACCATTTCTACTTTATTGGTAAGCTTCACTTCATTGTTTTAAGTTAAAAGTACAATAAATTATTGAATGGATATTACACACCTGGACAAGTTGTCATCCATACAAACAGTTAGTGAACCCTTTGTTCGCTTTTTATGTATTTTTTGATAGGTAAAAAATAAAATACCCCAACAATCATATAATGTACATTTATTTCAAACAAGTGATTTGTGATACATATATTATAACTATTGTAAAGTTTTAAAATAATTTTTATATTGTAACTTTCAAAACTTATAAGTATAGCTGTTGAGGTATAGAATACTATATCTGGTTAGCAAAT
>DWFT01000952.1:0-10304 GCA_018246795.1 Microceris patrobas patrobas
CTCTCTTTTCAAATTGAAAAGTGTTAAGGCTATTATGTACCCCGCTGGCCACGTGCGGGTTGACAGTCAATATCTCAAAGGAATTGATCATTAAAAAGTAAAAAATAGATGCTTTTAGTACATAGTTAAACTTATAGCTACCAACAGCTTTTGCGCACAGTGATGGGCAAAAGGAAGGCGAGAGATACGTTGGAAGAAGCGATCAATCAAACACGCATCCTTGAGGAACATCAGGGAGTAAGCTGGAAGCGCTAACGCTGAACAACTGTTCCATTTGAAGATAGACATATTTGCTGTAGAGACATTTAACCTCCATGTGTCTTTTAAATGCGTATTAATTTATTTGCGATGTATCGACTTTAAATGTCATTAAATTTCATGTGTTCGTTAACATTGTGATTATTGTCATTGTTCCAATTAACAATAAATAAACATTAGCTCATTAAAGTAAACGTTTTCAAAATGTCTTCATTGCCAACCCATTTATAGTCTGACGGTTTGACACGGGCTTTGCCTCAGGGTGAGAAGGGTCGAGGCCAGTCTGCCACGTTTGTTAAGGGCAGGATGGCAGAATTTACATTCATTTAATTTTATATACCGATATTGCTTTCAAGCTTAGAATAGTTATTAAAATATGGAATGCTTTATTACCAATCATAACAAGTAAGCAATAAATAATATATAAGTACCTACTTTGTAACTAATTTAAGCAGTAAGGTTACAACACGCAGAAATCAACATGCACGGAATGCGCTTTCCGCGCTTCATTGACCTATCGACAAAACCAACAGTACTGACAGTAACTCAGCTATCACCATACTAAAATACTAATACTAAATTTCACATTAAAACTAATTTTAAAATATAACGTAACTATGCAAGCGCTTTTTATTCCGTTAGTACCTCGCTATTACGTCATCACAGCGAAGTGCCTAGTTAACTCATGCGAGTTATAAGTAAGAGATATCTCCCACATATAACTCGCAGAAATTACCGAGGCACCTCGGTATGATGACAAGGGTGGTAACGAACGTGTACTAACAATGTTCTGCTTGTTATCGGTGTCCACATCTCCCCGGCAGAGGGCGCACTGCTCCGCGCCACACCGGCCCCCGCAGGTCTGCGCATGCGCATCACCATTCTTCACAGACTCGAGCGTGCCGTTTTTCGAAACCTGCAACATTGAAATTAGTATATTATTTATCATAATCAGTCAATAGAGCATACTTAGTCGGGAGAGAATGTTGAAATTAAAGTGTTGCGAATGATCACAGAGTGTATTCATTCCTGCGTCAAATTCACTATTAGTATTTATAAATGCTCAAAAGACCTATGTCTATTATATTTTTACTGATTAATTATAATAATTTGACTTGGAGATAGCTTAGATGACCTAATATTACAGTTAATATTTTTACATCATTTACATATTGGCAACCCTACAGGAAAGCATTAATTGTTGCCGTGTTGCCAGAGTTCACCGGTACTATCCGGGGTCGAGAGTTTTTGACTATTCTATTATTATTAGGTTCAACAACTTTTGCATGCATTGCACCTACAATGAACACCGACATGTTTGTGTAACTAACTTTAACGTTTAATAAAGACTTACAGATATATTTTAACCAGTTTAACAAACCTGGGTGAGTGAGTAGAGTGAGAAATATGTTGCATTAATTGTTTACACCTTGAGCAACGTGTAAATTGAATTTAAAAACTAATGTCAACATTGCAACTAATATATTTTCTTTACCATCATCATCAATACGCATCTACCCCTAAAGAGTGCCACTGTCTCGCCTTCGCCCCTGTCATATTTGTCTGATATCTGATTATACTAAAAAAATCTTAAAAAAAATGATTTAACTTGGGAAATTACCAAATCTATCTGAAAATTAATAATGTTCCGAGCTTGTCAGTTGTACGGACACCATAACACAAACTGTCTGCTTTGATATCAAATGTCCGCGTGTGCGCTATCTTAAAACATTATTATTACTATAAGGTGTACACGTATAACACACCTGTGTCCAAGAACAACAAGGCCAAAGTGTAGAAATTTTCAAAGAACATATTCAGAAGTGAGAGCGCGCGAAATGCAACCTTGTCTGTCTGTCGGTTGTTGCATAACCGCGTGTGTTCATTATATTCACGGTTTAACCAACAAAAAACACGAATGTTTTTTTTTTGTTATATACCAATCTAGCATTTGGTCGCGATCCCGCTCAATGCTGCGAGCATCTGTGTCCTAAGATGGATAAATGATACATTCAGCGCTGTGATAAATGATACATTCAGCGTGTTTTTCAGGCACATCTAAAATGGAGCAAAAGTGCCCTGAAAATGACTTGTTGGACACAACATTCAATGGCAATGGCAACATTTTGTTGTCGTGTAGAATTATAACGTCCTATATGTCATCTTTCTTCTCTTCCTGTCTGTGCTTCGAACAAATTGTATTGCTCAGTGAAATTTATATTAATATAGTGCAATTTAAAAGGTAAATCGTGGTTTTTTACTCATCTCCACAGACCAGCAACTACCAACATACAGTCCACTAAATTAAACCCAAAGAACGGAACCCTGTCTCGCTGAAGACTAATCACCCGCAATTTAAAAAATCCAAGTTACATGTTACTAGAGACAGAGACGCTTGTAGGGTAGTTTCAACTACTGGTGTGCTTCGAAGCGAGTTCTACGTGTAGGCTAGAACTGTGAAAATTTTACGTGCAGACGAATAATCTTAGGTAAAAGGCACTTTTCTCTCTACTCATTATATGATGCTCAGAAAGATTTCGAAACAATTCATATGTTGAATTGTATTCACCACAAATTTCCAGTTATTACGGTGGATTAAGACCTAAAGCTTACATCACAATGCTTTCCTGATAAATTATAGCAAGTGATGTAGCTTATCAAAATTATAATTATAACAGTGACGTACTTACATAACACAGAAATTACAGCAATGACAGAGAATGAAAATTGCACTAATTGTGGCAGAACATGTTCGCTTGATCGTAATACATAATACACTCCTTATACACTAAAGCTTAGTAGCTACATATATTATTTGCCTCGTTCCCACTAAGTGCTTTCGAAATACGATAGAAAGGGATAGATAACACGTCCAACAATAAAACATTGCCATGAAAGGTCATATCGGCTATTAAATGCGCAATTTTCTGCGCAAAATTGGTCAATTATTATTGTTATTGTTGTTGTGAAATACCTACACATCGTAACATATCAATGGTTTGCTAATCAAAAACCCGATGGCTACTTGGCTAGTTTTTATTATTTTCACAACATATTGCCATAGTAATATATTATATTTATATAAAGGTAGTTTCACAACAACGCGTCCTAACATCAATAAAACCATAAAACTGACAGATTAATTAATTTTCGCCAAGATCAGACGTCATGGTTTTTTTCGAAATATGATTTCCGTTACTAGCGTGGCCCCGGCATAGCTATTGCGCTGATGACGGTTTGGGTTCAAGTAAATATGTTCTTGTGAAACTATATTAATCCGACCACTTCACAACTGTTACTTATGTATATAGATGTTAAACGAGGAGAGAGGTGAATATAGAAAAGCACGTCAGCTATGCAAGGACAGGTATTTGATCCTGTTACGCTCTCTGTTTACCCTTAAGGGATATGTGGTAATGATGATATTCCTGAATATGTTATCTCACCTTATAATTGTTATTGTTGTGACAAGGGGGCGTCTGCTTCTTCTCCCGCGTTCCGTACACGGCGCAGGCGGCCAGCGCCACGCCCACGCCCACGCCCACGGCTATCGTCGGCTGAACCCTGAACGCCTGCTCGCGGATCTTCGTCAAAATCGCCGGCATTATGTATGTACGTGTATTTCGTCAATGATAAAATTTAAAAATGATCGATCTGTTTTAACCTAATCTATATTATGACGTCGATATGCACACAGTTCAACTTTACAATCTTATAGATTTGTATTGTTATTTTTGGGCTATTTTTCTATGGACATTTAACATCTAGAATTACGCTAAACTACAAGAGATCGTACTTATTCGTATGCTACGGATCACAGACAATTGGAACTGGATAGTTAGTATTAGTACAGTATACGTTAATGTGTGAGATAGTTCATTTGCTCGTGCAGCTCAAGTGGCGGTCGTTGTCGTATGCGCGAGCCTCGCGGTGTTCTCGTCCATTTTTCTGTAACAACAATACAATAAATACTTAACTATATACGTATTACGAACATATAAATAAATTAAAAATCTAGGACATCTGCTTACACGGCCTTCTAATCGCAAAGTGGTTCGAAGAAAACGTGTGTAATGGTAACTAGACGGCTGATAAACTACATATGCATAAATATCTACTTATATAGATACTTTTTGAACCCAGACACAGAACAAATACTTGTGCTCATCTTAAACACCGTAGGTACTTACCCACGTTGTGATATACCACAATGATGCATTAATTTATTGAAAAATTCAAAGATAATTTACGAGGATTATTTTAAGACATGGCACATTACAATTACAATCTAAGGATGTTTCATTTTATTAAATACAATTTTATGAAAATAATCTTAGTTTCTTACAACATATTATTCGGATGCATTGATAGCGTTAATTAGAAATAATTTAACATTGCTCAAGTCGATGTCTATAGTACGACGCGGTGACACAAAAACCAAAATATAATATACTAATATACTAGGAAAAAATAACTAAAAACATTGTCTGTGCTGGAGTACTGTAAATTGTTTACCTGCGATATTTTTTTAATTTTACGCTGGAGAGACCGCGGGGCGCGACTGTTAGATAATATAAATGTCTCGGCGTTTTAGTTTCAAATTGTTTGCTAGAATCGTTTGTTTAGTTTACTGAATCTGCAGAATAATATTTAGTTGAATGTATTGATTACTTTGAATCATCATAACACCAGGTCCTCTGTGGGATAGGCACAGAGCACGGAGAGTCATATACGCGTATCTCTGTCCTTACAGACCTTCCGCCCACCTTCATATTCATCACTCTCGTCATATACCTACGAGTATATGAGAGATTCTCTCTATGAGACATGCTCTCCATGAGAGAGTCTCATTCAGAGACTCCGTTTCTAACCGATCGTCTCTAGCCAGCAACGGCTTCAGGTACATGAATTAACAATTTATTATAAAGTTCTTTGCATGATCGTATAGGATACAATAAAAGAATATTTGCATTTCGTATTATAATTTATTATTCAAGTGTAGCCAAACTAATTAAAATATACCGACCCCTGACTAATATATTTAAAGCAACAATACAATCGACTGCTGTATGTCTAAAGCGTATAAAATTATGTATACATGTTTTAGTTAATAATTAATTATTATTCATTTAGATTAAATATACGCGCTTACAATAAAGGTGTAATGTCACATATTTATAACATTCATATTTAGTCCAAAGTTAACATAACGTAAGATCACGCCTGCATTTCCCCAAAGAGGTAGACAGAGGAGTTTAGTGTGCTCCCTCGAATCACCAATTGTGTTACACGTTCCATGTGATTGGGGTGAACTTATTGACATACACTGGGCCTAAATTCAGTCTCCGAACTAATACCTTGAATTTCAAGTTATAAAAACCCAATAATACATTACCGGACTTGGAAATCGAATACACGACCTGTTGCTTAGAAATCACTCTTGTAAGCAGTGGACCATCGATACTCTCAAATACACATATTATGATTATTATCCTTACTACGTTAAAAGAGTAAACAGACGTTTTGACCGTTGACTCTTTTTTAATGGTGGACGCTTCGATACATTTTTCCAATTTAGTTTAGCCAATGTATATGGTGAATATGCGACGTTTAACTAACAGGGATTACTAATAGGTGATCCCCTAAACTTGTCTTCTAATGAGAAATATAACTGTTTGTAGCTTTCTAGCTTGAAGCTACAACACTTAGTGCAAAGTTAGTGAATATAATTCAAATTTCGAATACTGACACGATGATTAAAATTTAGTCATCGATACAGCCAGTGTCACGTCGAGATGAACGTCATTGTTTCCTTCCTACATATACCTACGATATTCTGCTCTTTGACATTGACAGACGACCGGTAAGACAAGGTGACGTAGGCATATTTTTTTTAATATAACTGTGGTCTTTGTCGACGATCTAAGTTGATAGCGAGTGATGTACCAAGGAAGCATAAACAATTTGAAGATCATTAGACTTACCTATTATAATAAAAACTGCGTGTTAATAGATCATATGTCAGGCACCTCCATTAATTATTTATAATAACTAAGATTGTACAGGAGCTTATTTAATTAGTAAGCTTTATAATAATTAATCTTGAAGCTTATTTATACATACATATATAATTATTAATTTTTGATCAAAATATCGTTACAAAAACCTATTATTGATTTTCAAGTAATATTCGGTATTTTCGGTAATTTCAAGTAATAAGATCGAGCAACATATCGAAGTACAGTCTTGACAAAATGAATTGACAAAAACATTACACATTGTTTTAGATTATGAATTGTTAATGAAATGCGTAATGATCATAATGTACCCAACCGAATATTGAAAAAATATTTAGTATCAAATATTAACATTCTTGAATAATTTCACTATAAATTCTATAGACATAATCTGACTATAATTTTTGTTACTAAAAAATTTTTGGAACTATAACATATTCAGAATTAATAAACGGCTTTTCGGGCAAGCCTTTTATATAATCACGTAGCTTATTTTATGTTTATATTACATATTATTAGCATTTCAATTAAGTACACGTGTATTATAAAAAAGTGAAAATACATGACCCGTAATAACAAAAGTCATCACACCACCGCTCCGAGCTGTGATAAGCCCTGATGTATGGTCACTACGTCAGATGGTCATCTTCCGAGGTTCACTGTCCGAAAAGCCTACTATCTTCACTCAGCAGGAACCTCATCCTGACTAACGATCATTTACCAAAGGGCATATAATTTTGTTATGATTCATATTACACTATGAAACTCATTGTGTAAACCAGCTCTTCAACCATGTGTAAAACTCATTGTGTAAAACCATGTTTAACTACTATTTATTGATATCGACACGGCACGTTTACAGGGTAGACAACGAGCACCAAAAGCCAAATGTCTCTATCCTCTATCTAATGAATATCTTTAACTACAATGTCGTTCATTATGCTAATTATGTAAAAAATATAAAATTATCGCACAAGGAAGTGTCTGGTGGTCAATTTATGGTACACGCGAATTAATTACGTCAGAGGCGACGTAAGACCGCACGTACACCTACCTATCCACCTAGTGATTTAATAATTATTATTAATGAATACATTATCAACACTCAACTTAGTTATTTCGTTCGTTGCGACGTATTAAAAATGATTAATCATACGTGTATTTTTTTTAATTATTTATTTATTATACAAAAATCCACAGCTTTTTATAATTTCATTGTTCATCTTTCCTAAGACTACATAGCTTTTTAGGCGATCTAGTGGATCGCCAGCCTCACCAACTTTTTCATAAGCCACTGCACAAGCAAGGGATATTATTGCTATGTAAATAATATGGCGCCACAACACAAACCCAGGGTTGCAAATATTGCACCGGGTTTTGTCAAGTCACTATATTAATTTATTCACTTCCTTTACAGCTCAATCGACTTGGCGGCAACCCTATACTGACATATCTGATGAACGAATTAGGTGATTGGAAGCGAAAAGGAGACAAATAAACTTTTATTAATCGGGGGTACAAATAAAACAAATACAACGGCAATTTATGTACTTTATTAACTTTTTTTGTCACAAACTACAGAACTGCGACTCTACAAGTCAGGGTATTCATTGGACCAAAATGCTCCTGAGACGTAACTATAATTCGACATAAATAAATATATCCATAATAAAGGAAACTTTATATTATTTTTTAATTTCATTAATCGGTACAATAAAACAATATTTATTACACTTTAAAAGTCTAAATTCATTTACAAATAATCTCTCTTAAATTGAAAACTAAGTCGAAAAAAAATCAAAGCAATGAATTATCCTTTTATATGGAAAAACATGACGTTTATCACAATGTTACGGACACCAAAACCCCCAGTGACCCGAGTCGACTCAATGTCAAATATACATAAAGTTAACATTTTTTTTAAAGATAAGCAAAATATGTTTTTTTTTAAATATTAATTTCAACAAAGCAAAAGGTCGTCGTATGTACCTTGAAAGCTAACGTACATTTAAAGCTTCCGTTAAAATCGCAGTGTGATTTGAGACAAGCCGAACATACAATCGATATAAAAACTTCAACGGCAACAGTTACTGCTACCGAACACTGCGGACATACCTAGAGCTTTATTGAAAATTTCGAAAGTTAAACCTAACGTCCATTGACGCAGAACATCACTTCTCTTAGGCACTATTATAATATATGATGTATTTTTGAAAAAGACGCCCATAACGGGCGACGCAGTCGAAATTATTAATATGTATATATTTTTTGTAAGAATTCCTATTTTAGTCCACATAATTATAAACAAAAAGGTGTCAATCAAAGAAATTAGTTTAAAAAATAAGTATAAATAAAAAAATCAAAGAAAATATGTTTTAAAAAAGTATAAACAAAAAAATATTTAAAATTAATCCGAAACACATAATAAGAGAAGCATGTTATGCATTAATGATATATGCACGTCTATAACATATATTACAGTTTAAAGATAAAATTAATACGATTTCATTAGCACACTATAATAAGAATTAATATAAAATCATACATCAATCGCACACACAAGAATTGTGACTCTATATTTCTATAAAAAAAACTGTGTGAAGACAAAGAGAAGAGGCTGTAACTGTAAGCGAGCGATGGTCCTGCCTCCTAGCGGTCGTTAGTCGCAATCATCGAAGAGGCTATTGTATGAAACAACGACAGTATATAAAATCACAAGTCTTGCCCACGTGTCGTTCCACATTCAAACACCAACCGCGCCACGCCTCCGTCGAGCTCGGTCTTTGCTATTGTGTAGGTCTACTTAATTATTCTCTATGTCATTTATATAAATGAACACATTGTTTTATTTGAGACTAAGGCTCCGTACGCACTATCCGTACTGCTGATATGTTCGTGCTTGGTGAGCATAAACACATGTGGTGAATTCGCTGGTCCGTGTACAAATATCCAGCAGTAGAGATCATGCGTACACCACTTAAGATAAAACAAATTATTAAATGAAACCCAGGAATATTGTAATCATACGCATTTTTTAAAACCACTAAGTACTTCGTAAAATGAGTTAAATAATACGTAACATTGCAATATTAATCGAATAGAGCCCAAAAAGTCCACGTGAAACTCCATTGAAATAATCTCAAAATAAGTTAAAAACAAATTAAATGTAGAAAAATGAATTCATAAAAAAGGCTAGATAAATAACATAGACAGAACTAAGGACAATTAATTTGAGAACACAGAACAAAAATGTGTTAATAAATTAAAGGATTTACTATAAATGTATATATTTTTACAACGAATTCCTACATTTTAGGCACAGCGCTGCGGTACTCGGTGACTTAACATAAGATTACAGACTCGATTTAAAAGAAAATTAGAATTTTTAATTTGGAATAGGAAAAAGTTTTTTTAAATACTTCTTAACATATTAGTGTAAAAAAAAGAAAAAAAAAACATATTAGTGTATATTCAGCGCAATTTAGAAAATATACACACTTGTGATAATTATAAAAAAAATGACGAAATTAATTAAGGCTTTTCAAATTATTATTCAAATAGTTTTGTTCATTAAAGATATAAAACACATGTAATGAATGTCATACATTATTCATTAGTTAATTTATAAAAACTAATATTATAAACGTGTCAGCAGATTTGAAAAAAAAAATAAAAACTTAAGTGTTTATTTACAGACGACTCGTTGACGGGAAATATGTATATTTTTTCACACAGCTATACCGATACTGTTTTTTGTTTGTTAAATCGAGTGTCGTATAATAAATTAACGTCGGGTTTACACTACGACAATATTTAGCAATAGCACTTTATTGCGCGATGTTACTCATTTCTCGAATTATACATTGATAGTTTAACGCATCAAGCATCCATTACTGCAGGAGTCAAGAACCAAATGGTGTCTTTAAATAATCTTAGCCTAACAGCCTAGTGTAAGCCAAGCCTAACCAAGTCGCCTAGCAAGATCGATGCTCACGGTATAAAATCAGCGTCACCTGGACACCAGCAACA
>DWFT01000953.1:0-10303 GCA_018246795.1 Microceris patrobas patrobas
CCGAACCTCTACTAGAAAATCTAAATTAGAAAATTTTGTAGTATTCGACCCGGAAACCAAACCCGGAAACTTCTGATCGGCAGTCGCACTTGCAACCAACACGACCAACGAGGCAGTCAAGTTTATATATTGTCTACCATTATTGTGATTTATTAAGTTAATCATTGGTTTTCAATCTATTTGTAGTTTTAAATTTCGTAACTAAAATGAGTGTCGCAGAAAAATAATGTAATAGAAATTTTATGAGCTTGTTATTTAACGGCATCATTTGCAACCTACGACATACCACGCTACCATATAAAGTGTCCATTCACTTTTGTTCCTTAAATTTAGCTACAATTTATTTAATTTATGCATAAAGATACTTCGCGGCTGTCACAAATTATTAGAAGCACAAGGAAGGAATAATTATGTATGTACGTTCTTCCACGTAAGTGAACATGAAATTGCTTATATGAATAAGACCGGACGTTCAGAGCGCCGTAATGTCGCGCGATCAAAGCTTACTAAATAAATATTCGAAGCATATAGGGGTTGTGACATAAGTGTGTCATTCGTTGTACATTGTCAATTGCGTTCTCAATATGTCTGGACTGTTACTTATCAGGCGCTATTAGAAATAAAAGGAAATAATAGTATAGGTATAAGGGAAAACTTTAGTAAAAAGCATCATCATCATCATCATCGTAGCTAAGAATAATTCTGGCGTGGTGGTACAGTAAAAATTATATTTTTTCTAACATCCTAAGGTAGCATTTAGGTTCGCAATATGAGCTTAGTCTTAGAACATGGTGCCCTCCTGCCATTCGCCCCGGCTATTCTTAGTAGATCCTTTGTGAAGCTTCCCTCTGATATCATGAATAATGCTTTATAACGCTGAGTTTGACTTAAGCTTGTATTAAATGATTTAAACCTGACTTCTGATAACTATTTGTTATCTTTTATTTAGATAATTTTTTCTGCTGCCTGGACATCCGTACAATGTAATAAATAATAAAAGAATGTATGTAGAAATGTAAATGTATAATAAAAGAATGTTTTATTTGCAGGATATTAGTATCCTAAACCAAGAATGTGGAAATTTATAAAAAATAAGTCCAAAGCTTATATGTGGCTTGTAGGCTTTTGTATTGTGTCCAAACAAAAATATTTGGGTTATCCTTTCTTATAACATTGTTGTATTGAGTGCTCTTCACGAAATAACAGGCACAATAAGAGAGGAATAATATAATTTAGTTCATAATAATATCGTATGTATTGTTATCCCAGTAATATGTTGGACTGTCGCTACTGTTCCAAATTAAAATAGCAATGAGGTAAGATGATAAACGAAAACATCACTGACTCCTTGAAGTTTTTAAACTTCAACTTACAATAATACGGAAAGGGATTCTTATGATAAATGTTGCATCACAATGTTTGCAGAAAAATATTTTTCTTGCCATTTCTCCGGAGTCTGTTAGTACAGGAATTGAATGAACTTCGCCGGAAGGAAACAAATGCTTTCTTAATCAAATTATAGTTAGCGTTTTACTTGTATGCTACGTCGTAAAATGATGAACTAAGAGCCCCAAAAAATATCAATCAATGTACAATGTACAATAAACAGAAGTCAAAAGGCTGCCAGCTGTAACTACAGTACGAGTATGTTAGCGCCGCTAATGATATAATTACAGCAATTGTTAAAAAGTGTAATCAAATCGAAATGAAATCTAATTGTATTGTATAGTCCAACGGGAAAACTTACAAATATTCAATTGTACATTATTTTCTAATCTACTGTGGTGCTGAAATGCGTCCTCAACTGAGTAGACCCGGTATGAAATTCAAAAGCTTTCTTTGTCCTTTTCATTGTTCTCTTTTAATTTCTATTACGTAAGATTTTTTTTGTTTAAATATACTGTTTAAATTTTACAATAAACATAGAGGATTAATTAACGTTAATATTTTCTCAGGATTTTTCCTGAAGAGAAATGAAAGTAACATTGTCTTCATAGGTTACTCACACATTAAGCAGTATAATAGTCTTTGTTTATGAACGGTTTGAAAATGATGTTGTTATCTATTTGATCGATTTCATGTTTTATCCTTAGCTTATTTCGTAACGTAAACCTAACAAGTTTAACCATAAATAGCATTTACTTTTCTGTGAGAATGGTAAAGCTGTATTTTCGTTGCAAAGTTTGCTGGTTCGCGGTGAGGAAAGTCAATATCGGCTAGCTTTCTTTTCTTCTCCCTCTTTCTCTTCCTTCTCTTTGGTTTGTAACAAAAACGCTTCCTCTTGGAAGTGTTTGTGAAACACATGTTATAGTAAGAAATTTAAATTTAAACATGTAACTTAATTTTATGAGTACCTAAATCGAACTTTTAAACTGTAATGCGTAATAAATTAGTTCTTTTCTTTTATTTTCTTAGTATTCGTTATTTATATTATAAATATAGCTTCTTTTCATTAAATATACAGCAGCATTATTTAATGATGTACCATCTTTATTTCACAGATATATCATCAATGCATTTGTTATGTGAAACGATTATTGTATTTACTGATATATTTTATAAATGGAACTCAAATTAAAAAGTCTAACCATAAATTCGAACTTTACAAACAGCAAATAAAAACAATTGTTAAGAACAACTATGATGGATGTGGATGAAGCACAGCAGATATGCAAGGATGTGGCGTGAAGACATGTAGGTATGTAAATATGAAGGAAAGGGATGAAATTGAACAAGAAGTTCACGATCAGTAAATTAATAATTACGGGAAATAAGTACTAAACCACGCTACGTAGCTTATACTGTTAAGTACGAGTATAATGCGGAGGGCCATTCTCACGTACGCCTAGGATCTACGTCATAGTGTTGAAATGTCACACAATGCCCTGTCCGCGTCAATTATGCAACTAATTGGCTTAATTCGATTAATCCGTCTTAATGCACTGTTAAAACACAAGCATACGTTTCACATCTATTGAATGCTTTGATAGAAATGTATATAGGTACGTACATTAAAGTGATAACGATAGGTTTCAAAGAACAAAATATAAAGGCATAATGTTTTAAATATCTTTTACATACGAGTGGCATTTTACAAACATACAAGTATGCTTTACGAGCCTTTTTATGAAAAAATCACCTTCAATGATAATAGCATATTTTTTAGCAAGAAATGTTAATAACATGTCTACCTGAGTACCCTCTCGTCATCTCTAATGTACATTTTGTAATGTTAGGTCATATAGCACTATAAAGTATATCAAGAGCATAAAGACTCCATAGTCTGGATAGTCATAACTGAATTACGCAAGGTCTCTCCTAACTCCTCCGAAACTAACAAACAACTTCTAAACCTATAGATTTATTCTCACTTAAGCTTAAAGACTTTGCCAAGAAATTACTGGAATTAATTCAAAATTAACCCTTGTTTTTTATTTATTAAATATTATTAATTAGCGTGCTGTGTTTACCTATAATTGATTGTATATTTAGCAATGTTCATAACTGAACTTGTATTAATATGTAGGAAACAAAGTAATAACTGTTGGTGGACCAAATAAATAAAATATAATACAGTCCAGAAATATAGAAATTTGAAAAGTCGAACTTTTGTTTACACAGCATTCTTGGGCAATATAGGCAAAAAATAAAACAGCTTTTGGGCTTAGAAACACTGTTGCATGGCTGAGTAGGTACTAGTTGCATGTCACCTTCTACATCGAAAACGAGCTTGAAGCACGATTCAGTTGTACTGTGTAAATATTATTTCAGTAATTTACATATAAAAATAATATTTCATCTAGTCTAGTCACAAGCCGGTGTTAAAGTTTCTCTACTTAATGCAAAGTAGCAGAGAACATCATTAGCGTGAAATCCACCTTTTATAACACTTTGTTTTTAATGGTGTAATAAATAATTATTAAATATTTTTCTTATATTATAATATATAAATATATAATAATGCTCTTTATAAAATATTTAGCAAATATATTTATGTACTTACACCACTCCATCCGAAGGGCAGCAGTCCATTATGGTTTGTCCAGTTTTTGGTATCGATGTAGAAGGCGCCAGCGGCGACCAGGAACACCCACACGCTGAGGTTGATCGCGTTCAGCAGGTTGTTGAAAAACAGCGACTTCTTCACACCGGCGACCAGCACCACAGTCATGAGGAGGCATATGATGAACGCCAAAACATCGGGCGGTTTGCCTGCGAAGAGAACATTGATTAGTTCAAAGTAGAAAATATTAGCATTAAAATTCTGAGGAGAAAATAAAATTCAATTTAGGAATAAACAAATCTAGGTCCAAATAAAAAATTAAGTTCAGCTTAAACATTAGAATGTCGCGTGACTAAAGTGTCAGTAATACCGCTTGAACAAGTGAAACACAGGTTCGGTTCTACGAATACATAGGGTGTTTCGCGCTCAGGTTGAGAATAGTAAGTGCGGCCTAAACACAACAGCAGCCTATCAATTACACAAACGACACAAACATTAATTGCTAATTTTCATTTACCTTCCTTTCTTTCCACAATTTTACACATCTTTTTACTTTAATGGGAAACTTTAAAGATATATTTTATCCAAAGCAAATATTTAAATACGACCGTTAAGCGTCGCAGTTAGAAATGTAATAACAATGATGAAGTTTCTAAGACCAGGACATAATGCAGATATTGCGTTTTAATTTGATATATGTATATTTTGCTGACAGACTCTATTTGGAGCAGGTTGACGCATATTGGCCATAAAGTATGAGCAAACATTAGTTACACATTTTACGTTTTACCAATAGTTACTCGGATATTTTAAGCATAATATTTTTGTATCGTAGGTGTAAGAAAATAAATGGTTAGCACGCAAGCTTATTACGAAATGAAATAAGTATAATAATTAATTTGTCTGTTCTGCTTGGCACGATTATAACAAATTAATAAATACAAATTTTACATGTACATACATAAGTAATATCTATTTTATTTTTTTGTGGTCAAAGTGTGCAAGATATTTCACCCACGGACTCAATAAATTTCACATTATAAATATTTGTTTAGTAGATCTCTCGCAACTTGTTATATGCATACATACGAGTATACTCCAAATCAAGTATAGTTATTAGGAATATCATGCTTGTCGTAATTTTTGAGTAACTTTTGCAAGGTGCAAAGTATGGTGCATGTTTTAAAAAACAAATGTCGTTCAGTTGAAACAGTCCTTAAGTATTGGTTTAAAAATTTATTATTAAATTTAATTCTTCAAACATTGGCCAAACAATTGGGTCGATCTGTGTGTGGGCCCGACTAAAAATTACTGGTCGTTCGTGGCGTCAGCTTTCTGTCGCTCTGTAGCCGTTTGACACGTTTAATATTTCTCACTTCACTATAATTCTGGGTCAGCATCTTTTTGTCCCTTCATTTCATGAGCTTTAAGGTTCTTTCTACACACGCTGACACCATCGATTAATTGGTTATTGGATGACATATACGTGATATTAATTAAAATTACCTTGAATTAGTGTAAGGATGAGAGACTTCGTTTCTTTCAATACGTATCTTGTTCGTTCGCAAACAAATAAATTCGTTTAGCATATCGGTTAATGTCCATATTAATAAATACTGTTTACTCAGTGTTCTGTATTGTTTAGTCTACGTCATTTGCAATGTAATAGAAAGTTTAAATAACATGAGTACAAAATATTAAAAAAATAAAGAAGCGAATGCCAACGGCGAGATACATATAGGGCACGTGTACATGTTCATAGATTCATTTGATTCTGAACACATGCATAAGTGCCTTAAGTTACAATAATGCTTATGTATTTTGTAATGCGAACCTGTTATCGCTCTATTCTCATGGGAATGAGTTTAATTCTGCTGATGATTGAAGGCGTCACTCATATAATCATAACTTGTGCATAGAATGCGCTAAAGGTTTTATTTCGCAGAAGTGAGAGTGCCCTATCTCTGCCGGCACAAATTGTTACTGTTCATCGCTTGCAAATGTCTATTTTACTCAAAAGAGGCGTTATATAAACTGTTATGACACAATCTCATTGGCTTGATATTCGAAATGCGAAGTACTAAGGAATGAACTTACATATTGCTGTGAATGCTTAAGGAAAAAATGAACATTTCTATCATGTGATTATTATTATCATTATATCGACCTATTACGTGATTATTATTATCATTATTTGCCAAATCCCTTATGGTGTAGCATTTTGTTTTATATAGTTGATGGACAGTAATGTAAGATTTATTTATACGATTTCTATTTATTTGAAAAGTTTTGTTAATATTAATTTGATATAATTAAAATGATAAGAGAATTTAGCTCAGTGGAGTATTGAAATCACAAAACTGACCTATCGTAGACTAAAAAGAATAGCGATCGCTCAATGGTGTAGAACTTAGCTCCCTCACACCTTCCACCTCCCACTAGAGTGGTCCTGGGATCAAATCCATCTCTTTCTTTAGATAATTATGTTCGTGCTAACAAAAATGGTGTCATTTACTATAATTATATAAGAAAATAAATATTTTTAAATTTGTACACCGTAGAGTTCGTGGCAAACTATAGCCTTAATTCTTAATATTCTGAGAGGCGACCAGTGCCGAATGGTATTCGTAAATTGTTGAAAAGTAAAATACACTGCGATAGCTTATTAAAATGATTTTTAAGATGCTTCGCAATTTATGACATCGATATATTTGCGTGGTATCGATGTGTTTGAATGTATTTGTCATTATTACGTGTATATTGCTTATCATACATTTACTGCTCGTGATTAAAGTACGAGTTTTGAAGGTAACGAACATGAGTGTTAGGTAAGGTTAGTTAGTAGTTGTAGTAAGAAGTTTCTGGGAAACAGTGCTCAAGTTTCAAGTCACAGTGGATATGCAAATGTGGTAGGTACGTAGAACAATTTAATTAGATCCTCCGCATAGTTATTTGCACGTCAATGACAGTGAAAGTTTCATATTTTGTCCAAAGTGAACAGGAAATTAAACATATTCTATTTTAACTCTGAAACTATCTTTAAATCTTGCTAAGAAAAATAATATGACTATTTCATTGTATATTTTTTCAACCAACAATAATCAAGTCTTTTACACCATAATATTACAGTTATTTTCATATTCTCACGTTTACTTATTTCCTTCTTCCCAGAACTAGTTAAGTCTCAAGTACCTCGAGTAACAACGCTTCAACTTGCTTTGAATCAAACCAGAAAAAGGGAAATTTTCAATAGAACGTGTAAATAAAAATGGCGTGTTCCAGATTTTTCCGCACCGCCACGGGTTGACAGCAATTAAAGTTGTAGTGAAGGCCTAACGTTCATTAATCTTCATTTATATTTATATTGTCGGTAAATTTTGTTATTTACCGATATTTTAGTGAACAAAATTGTACCTACTATTACCTAAGTACAGTAGTCGTCATTTCCGGTTTCACTTATTAATAAGTCTAGAATGTGATTAATTACTTAAATAAATACAATATTAAATTATAAAAGTTGCAAAATGTCAAATCATCAATTATCTATTAATTTACATTTGTTTGTAAGTAAAACACTAAACTACAAATTATGCATTTGATTAAGAATAATAATGAATATTACTATAAATGTGTAGACAAAAGACGTGAACGTTTCAGGGGATTATATTTGCTCAGCAAGATTTTATTAAAGAAATTGGAAGAGGAAAAGCAAAAAGATATCAAAGGAAAGTAATCTCTAAGCAAAGGTTCATATTAAAAATCTCATAATATTTATTACCCTCCGTTTTTTCAATGAGGTGTGAGTAATCCGCGTTATTACATTTTATACAGACGCTGTCTACGTTGTACGCAGTTTATTTTGTATTGTTAAAAATATTTATTTGAATTTCTTCATTAACATTTGTTCGAAATTCTGTACAGCTGACTGAACGTAGATTAACATCTTAATAAAACAGCGGCGCTTGTTTGAGATTAAATATTTTTTCGAATTATAGTCTAGTGGTGATTGTACGGACATTGATTCATTATAGGGCAAGACTGGGGAAACCCAAAATGATTTTGAATCTCAACTGGAAAAACGTAGCTTGTAGCTTAAAGGTAGATATATTTATAATACTTGAAGCCAAGACGGCCATGACCCGAAGGGAGCAATGAAGCAGTTCAAAGCTTGCATATGTGCAATGTATTGCTAAAATGATATAATAAAACAGGTCATATATTTCTATTATGAATCCATGTAAGTACAAATCCATCCATTGTTTAAAATCTATTCAAGCGCAGGATTCTTAGAGAAAACATATTAACATAAAAGCATTTTTTGGGCTTATAGTAATAGTAATTTATCGTTACCTAAAAAATATACTTACCGAATACCAATCCGAGGGTTTCACCGAAGTAGCGAGATATGGCACCATCGAACAGGGAATCGAAGCAAGCACTCAGAGCGCGGGCGCAAGCACTTGTTCCTATCTGCGGACAATTAAAATTAATTTATTATATCTACTTGTTAACTTTATGATAATGGACGTGTCTTTTTTATTATTTCCACAATATCGTAAACTATTCAACTTATTCGTACGGTTAGAAAATAATTAAACATTTCAACACTGCTAGGTATAATATTCTAATTTTGTATTTACGGTTGACGATAGTAAAGATTAAATTTAATTACACTTAATTTT
Organism: Microceris patrobas patrobas; assembly: GCA_018246795.1. Lineage (NCBI taxonomy): Eukaryota > Metazoa > Arthropoda > Insecta > Lepidoptera > Hesperiidae > Microceris > Microceris patrobas. Next base: position 8,686 of record DWFT01000953.1, read on the forward strand.
ACATACGTTTATTTATATATACATTTTTCTTTATATATAAAGCCTAAATTATATATAGTTTTCAAAATCAAATTAAGTGAATAACAAAATTTTTTGTTGCAATTATTAATTGAAATTGGACTTTAGGTTTTGGAGTGCGATTGAGTTATTTGTACAACTGGAACTTCTGCCGTATGATATTAATTGAAACAATTGTAAATTGATTTGAAATACTAAATATCGCTTTAGGCTCATTGGGATTTATCTACTTCAAATATATCTGAAATGTATATCGCCCAATGTTGCTAATTAAAAAAGTTTTTATTAAAGAGGGGCCCATGAGCATTTAACGAAACATTCTTTAAAAAGTTTCCAGTTCAGTAAAACGTGTACTTCGGAATCAAACATGCAGTGCCTTGGGAAATATAAGTCGAGTCTATCCAAGAATAAACATTATATAAATTCAAAATACTTCAATACAAGTCGTCTATTCAAGAATAAACATTTAATAAAACCAAAATACGTTCGCAATTCGCTAAATATATTGAACAACATTATAGATTAAGATATACACATCGAAACAATCATATTCACCATTTGTCTTATGTGTTAAGTGAACCGAGTAGTTCATATTTTTCAGAATAAAAATGAATCTAAAAAAAAGGCGGGCACCGCAGTCTGCTCGCTTTATTCGCCTATCATTTTCTTTTTAAAACAACAAAAGCAATTCGCAAGGAACGGAAATTACGTAGGAAATTTCTAGTCGGGACATTTATTAGGACAGGCATTATTAATGGCAACACGACGCCTGTATTCTTTCCCTAGGGATAGGCACAGGAGTGCTGTACTCTTCCATGTTTTACTAATGACGTATATGATATGCCATACAGTGGGTACAAATCTAGACTCTGAACTATTAGCAGGAGTATATAATTAGAACACACAATAATGTCTGACGCAGGCATCGAACCTGGGACTTTTCGGTGAGGAGTCGCGCTTGCAACCACCCGCCAAACAAGGCAGACATACTCGTACTATGTACTTTTTTGTAGGATTTTTTATGGAAACTTAGCTGTGAAAAAAATATTTTTGTTGGCTAACGTATATTTTTTGGGATTTATGCGAATTGCGTACTTATATGTTTTTTTGTACAATATTTAATGGTCAATTGGTTTGTCGCAGTGTAATGTGATAATTTGCTTCAATGAACACACATGGAAGAATTAATTAATTTTTGCGGTGCATTTACCTTTTTATCGTAAACTTGTAAATCATTTGCTATCTATTGGTTTCCTATTAGATTCGCGTGTTACATACTTTAGGAATGTTACTTTGAAGCTGTTCGCGGTTTTCACAGTGCTTTTACTAGAAAGAACTTAATGCATGAATAACACAATCCTATTTCCGAAAACAGGCAATATATACTTAATTACGTTCCCATAAATAAATTTTGCCTCGTTGGTCGTGTTGGTTGTAAGTGCGACTGCCAATCGGGAGGTCTCGCGTTTGATTCCCGGGTCGAACACTACAAAATTTTCTAATTTAGATTTTGTAGTAGTGAATCGGAGTCTGGATATGTGCCCGATGCATGGCAATAGGCTCACCACCTATTCCATAGTGGGACGTAAACGTAACCGGT
>DWFT01000954.1:0-10299 GCA_018246795.1 Microceris patrobas patrobas
CTAGGTGGAGTGACGATATACGCAAAGTGGCTGGCAGTGGTTGGATGCGAAGAGTTGAAGATCGAGCTCAGTGGCGTATTATTGGAGAGGCCTATGTCCAGCAGTGTACGGGAGTAGGCTGATGATGATGATGAAGTAGGAGCAAAGGAACTTCAAACCTAGATTATGTGTTCATCTAAAGTTCATTCTAATTCTTATAACTTGCAAAGGTTTTTTATTTTAAATCTGACTGAAATGGTTCAGGGGACTTAAGAGTTTGAGTTTAATTGGCTTTAAAATTTACTGTTAAAATTTGATCATAAATGAAGTTACTAAATGTGGAAAAATACAAGTCATTGTCATTATGATTATGCCAAAACAGATAAATCATTATGATTATGATTTTTGGGCTACTTTTCTTGCCTAAATAATGATAATCCTGCTGATACTAGGAGTAACAGAAATTGAGAAATATATGCATTTTAAAAATTACTTGCTATAAATGTCAGTTTATTATATCATCATTTAAGGAAACAGCTGTAAGTTTGTAATGACAGGAATAGTGATATTTTTGACTAAAAATTTAGATTTCTTCAACATTTATCACTCATCTTGTATTCAAACTGGTATCAAATCACATTAATTATTTAGTGAAAAAGGTACACATTATGAATTATTCCATTGTCCACAGATACATGGCTATCGGTGGATACGTCGGCGCTGCCACCGTTGGTGCTGCCTCCTGGTGGTTCATGTACTCTCCCTATGGACCTCAGATGACCTACTGGCAACTGACCCACCACTTGCAGTGCCTCAGTGGTGGTGACGAATTCAAGGTAATGAATGACATGATATAAAACAAGCTGAAAATAAATTTAAAACATATTATCAAAGTTAAAGTCAAAATATATTTATTTTGCATAATTGTTTGGATTGCTAAAGTCCTGCCTTCAACACAACCATATGTTGTACAAACATATGTAGTACAATTCTATAAAAACGTAAAACATTAAATATTTTTTTACAGGGAATTGACTGCAAGATCTTCACTGACCCTCACCCCATGACCATGGCCCTGTCTGTACTTGTAACTATTGAGATGTTGAACGCCATGAACAGCTTGTCCGAGAACCAGTCCTTAGTGACGATGCCACCCTGGTCCAACATGTGGCTCGTCGGGTCCATGGCCCTCTCTTTCACACTCCACTTTGTCATCCTTTACGTAGAGGTCCTTTCGGTAAGTGAGATTAATGTTTAAAACAGATCATGCAAAACCTAGTGAAGTTTTATAGATTATGTTAATAATTTGTTCCAAGATATTAAGTGGCGGAAACGTTGTGTTCACAGGCCGTATTCCAAGTCACACCACTCTCGGTGGATGAATGGATAACGGTAATGAAGTTCTCCGTGCCCGTGGTGCTGCTCGACGAGGTGCTCAAATTCGTCGCGCGCAAGATCTCCGACGGTGAGAAGCGCACTGTAGTGGACTGGCTCCACGGCATGCAATGGATTGTGCTCATGTGGGCCGTCTTCTTTGGCATCATCATCTACGGACCACTATAAGCCGGCCCGCCCCCGTACCGCGCCACTACCCCGTTTGATTCACAACCTAATACCCCCATGCCGAATTCTGCGCTACCCAAGACGCCGCCGAGTGAGGTGCCGGCGGCCGCGCTTGGGTAGCGCACCGAATTCCGCCACTGTGGAAATCTATGAACATTGAGCCCCGCTCACCACAGTACACGTTTTCTAACAGTTTGAAATGCTAATCCCGGAGCACGAGGTGTGTGAAGTGATGCCCTAGTGCACGTCGGCGGCCACGGACCTTGAGGAGTGCGCTAGGACGAGCGGCGGTCGCAGCAGTGTGTAGTGATTACAGTTATACGTTAAGAGTAGAGCTGACGGAGCGCCGGAGCGCGCGTGGTGTCATTTTGCATGTGCGAGACAATAAATTCCTTTACGACACACCCATCGGAGCCTCGGCCGTTTTTGTCCCGTTTACTTTATCACTGAGCATTATTTTATGCTGTCGTCTATTAGATGTTAAGTGGCTGTGAAATTGTTCATTGCGAGGTCGAAATTCAAACGCCAAAGTTACAAAGCCGGTTCACAATTTGATCTTGTTAAAATTAAGTTAAATTATGGGTTATATCAACATTTTATCCGTAAATACGTTTTCGGGCTCCATTTAGCATGTAACTCGCACACGGCTCAGTACCTTGTCCTTATGGACTGCAGACATATTTTTAAAACTTACTGTATCTAGTAATGTGCATTGTTAGATTAGAGTAATTTATTGTAAGTGTATTCATAGGACAACGTTATTATATTTCTCGGTGAAATTATCTTCCTCTGTCCTCTTGCCTAAGGTCGCTTTAACAAACCTGAGTGCATTTTCACCTTTCTGGTTTTTTTTTTGTTTTTTGTTTTGTTTTCTATCTCCAACTACCCGTAATACTACTGCAGTATTATTTGCCCATTTTTATGTAACCAATTAACAAATATTCAAACAGTTTTTGCACTGAATAACCAGCAATTTTGATAATCATCTGTTTCATACAGTCGAATATTATTTTGTTCTTTTTTTGTTTTTACACTTTTAACATATAATGGAATAATAAATAAAAATCCAGTGTTTGTGTCTTGTAAATGAATAAACGAAAATATATGTAACGCAATTATATTGTGTGAAATATTTAAATATATATGTGCGGTATTGGTACATCCATTATGTCATATTGTGTGTCTTTATTTAAAACTAATGTAGTTTCTTAACACACGTAGTATTACGTGGATACACCGGATCTTTATTCTAATGAGACATAATAAACTAAGTGTTAAGAAAAAACGAAGCTATCATGTATCAATGTAAGGTACAAGGTCTCTATATATTGAATTTATTTATGGTAGTTAAATGAAACGAGCATGAATGCATTGCATGGTTTCTTTTTTTAGAGTTACAGCTTTGTGTGATTTCTGCGACAATTGTTATGAATAAACTTTTGTATTTTATGAATATTTGAACCGAACACAATCCTATTTTTTTTTAATATAAAATTGATGTCCTGAATTCTTAAATATTATGTGGACAGGTCTTTATTTCACAGTACATAGGGCATGTTGAAAATTTGTGGATGTCTTTTTCACCTTTGACTTCACTGTAATGTTACCCCTACATAACTAAATATATATACCACATTAAAACTTCCTGAATAAAGTTTGGGTTTTGCCTTTCAATAATCTCTACTCGATACGAATTAGTGAATATTAATAATAGATTTAGATTGTAGCCATTTAATAAAACCTTCACAATACAGATCCTAGAAGAACATGTACCTATATCACGAATGCACCTTTTATGCTGTTCCCTATAACATGAAAAGTTTTGCAAATGTAATGATACAGAAGGCCCATAAGGCATTCGAGCTCAACCACTGGTTAAATATAATTGGACAGGTATTGTGATTATGTGACACAATTACGTCGCCGTCGTTTATGGAACGGAACACACTCTTTGGTCGAGGTGGCGACTTGGTCGGTCGCATTGCAGAACTTTGATCCCGGTTTGTCTCCCTCCACGGCCGGCCTCTCCGGTCCGGTCCCACGGCCCTATCCCGCATGCACTAACGCTGTGTTATCTGCCCCCAGCCCAGCCGACGTGGAAGCTATAAGCGCGTCGAGAGCCCGCCGCAGCGCCACTGCACGCACATATTCCATGAACACTCATTATATGTTGTGATCCCGCAGTGAAACCGCACATTTAGTAACTACGACACGGTTGTGATCTCCACGTAAAGACCCAGTAAGTTCGGGCGGCGGCACTCGCTCGAGCGCACTCGACACTAACGCTAACGTTGTTTTGCAGCGAACGAGGTGGTCGTTGACAAGTGGTAAACGCCACCGATTCATAGTTCCTCACCCGCTTCTCTCTGCTACCACTACCGCTGTCGTCTCTCGATAAGTTACCGAACGGCTTGTAGATGTAAGTTGTAAGGCGAGCTCGGCGGCGAGAGGCGCCGGCTGCTGCTTCACCAGAGAGGACATGTTCATAACGTGTATATACTATAAAGTATGCTTAGGAAGATTTATCGAATTGTTTAATTATACGTTGTTCTGATTAAAGACTACATGGTGCCCGTCGATAAAAGCAGTGCGATAGACTTAATAAGATGTGTACTTAAGTTGACAGCATGCTATTAATTTATTGTTATATTTTTATTCTCTTATTCTAGTTTGCTTATATAGAATCTATATTTCTATTAGTTGCTGACGCCTCGACGAGCAATATGGTGTCTGTAAGGGAAGGATATACATATTATCCATGGTTTGGGACCTAATTGTGTCCAAAATTTAAACATACCTGTACATTTTAATGTATTATTGTTTTGTACAATAAATCGTTATAAAACTAGAGGAGTTTTAATGTAAATTAAAATTCATACATCTGTTTATTATCACTAATCTTTGATATACCTACTTGTTTTTGTATTTATCAAACGAATACATCTTGTGTTACGAGGAAATATCCAGCTTTCAGTTTCGATCTTATTTCGCTAGGATACTACTACTGTATTAAACCTAAGTCTAGATACATTTTAATTAGAGACCTAAATTTGTTAATATCAAAAATAAACTTGTATCGTCCATAACATTAACAAAATGGAGATTAAGTATTTAAATTCCCCGTCAAATTTCAAAAGGATAACAATTTCTCTAGTTATTTTACACTATCAGTGATAATTCCCGTTCATGCAGGTAAATATTCACGTTTATCACAAGACGGAAGAGCACTATTTTATCACAGATGTTAATAACGTACCGTGGGTTACTTGTTATTTACATAATATAGGAGTTTATTAACAATTTTGTGGCAGAAATATGTAAAATGACTAAGTATATTAATGTACTAGAATTCAATTTCCACCAAGTACGTTTCTCGTTGTAAACTTATGTACCTATTTAAAGTTTTATTACGTGTTTTAGTTGTTTAATCATAAACAACACAATATTTGCCCGGTTTAAGGCAGTTTGCTTAAATAACTCTGAGTTGTTTGAAAATGTTAATGATATTAACAGTATTATTACTACCTACAGTTTAAAAAACAAATATCGAAATACTACCCTGAACATGACTGTCGGCTCTATAATATCTGTTTGTTTTTGTATAAGTGCCTAATACATTCTCTGCATACTATAACATTTTGCCAGGGATAAATCTTGATAAATATTGAGCCCTTGCCTTGAAAGACATAGGCTCAATATTTTACGCACACATACAGCAATTTACAAGCAACTTATAGCAATCTCCGGGTCCAGTCCCTCTACCGGGTCTCTTTACACCGTTAAATTATGGACCAAAATTTGATTTTGTATATAACCCCTTTATGAAATAATACTTTTAAAAGAGTAAAGTGTAGCAAATTCTTCCAAATAAGTTTTTTCATTAACTAAATGAATCTTTAATATACTGCTAAAAATAATTTAATGTAACGTTATTTTTTTAGCGTATTTTCTACAGTAACATAAAGTCTCTCATATGAAGTTCATGTACCATACCGATTATATGATAAAGAACGGTTGAGTAAATAGCATTAATTAATTAAGAAAAGAGCCAATAATATTTTTTAATCTAATATGATACAATTCAAAAATCTGAGTATGGAAACTAAAAAATTTTTTAACAAATAGCAATACTATCCTAGGCTTTACGCCATGCTAATTTAATTCTCAATGTCAATAATATATGTAGTTTATGTACTGAGGTGCCGAATGAGCTGAATATATGGCCGTTATAGTTAAAATACTTAGTTTAAAATAATCCATAAAAATCATAAACCATTTACTTTAATAAATTTGTAAACTTATTATGGAATGGCAATTATTATAAAATATGGAAACTACAAGGTACGTTTCACTTATTTCAACAGCTTTTTATTGGCGATTTAAAAGAAAAAAAAACTGTATTTTATAACTGAATAAACTGTCTTTATATTTATTATAGGATTGATTCAGATTTGCCGCATAAAATGGCTCACTTAGAATTAATGGATATAGATGGTGCAAGTACACAGGCCAGTCTTGATACTAGTTCACGTGTACTTAGAAAAAGGAAATCGTTTGCTCCAGAAAGCAAATCCTCAAATCGTAGAGTTAGCATGAAGCCTCGCAAGCATACGCTGGCAGAAAATGCAAATCCTAAACAAATTGAGGCACTTTACTTAAATAAGAAAGTAAAAACCTCATCTCAAACTCTTGAAACTATTTATGAAGAGCCTAAAGCGAACAGTTCAAATTCAGACACCTTTGTTAGTGGGAGAAAAATAAAAAGACTGTTAACATTCCAAATAGGCAACCATTATACCAAGGAGAAAATAAAAAAACGTAGAGCAAAAATTAAGAAGCTTCTAGGCAACAAAACATTTCTGAATAGAAAGAAAATACCAATGCAAGTGTTTTTAAAGACTATAGAGTGTCTGGATCTGGATGAAGTAAGTGCAGAAAGTGAAAAAACCCTTGCTAGTGTGTAATATTTTTTTACCTTTGGTATTAATAAACATTTTTGTTGAGTAGTGATTATTGAATCTCCATCATGATTATTAAACTGCTTATATTTCACTATTGTTTATGTTCGATGAGTATAGAAATCCATGTGCCCATTGACATACATTTAACAGGGGCTATAAATTAATCTTAATACTTGTATAAAGTTATAAAGAATGTTACTTTAGCTACAATACCAATGATGAGCTACTGGAAAAGTTATAAAAACACTTGATCATCACTCATATTATCAACTTGTATATGGTACATAATACATTAAAACTCATTTCTTTCTAATTCATAAATCATTTTATTGATGATAGCACAATACCTGGCTGAGATATACGGCACAAATTATTTTAAATTCTAAGTCCTTTTAGCATTTTTAAAATCAACAAATTATTCCAAAAGTCTAAATAAAAGCTGTCAATTCTAGCTTGCAAACTTGATAGATTGAAAACACCATTTGCTATGAAATTATGTGAATGTAAAGCATGAATAAAACATGCATTGTAATGGTCGTATAATTCTTAATACATATTAACATATTCATATCAGAGTTTTGTAATCTGCTAATAATATACATCATATTTTTGTACCCTTTCAATGGCATTGTTCTATCAAGAAAAAAATTAATTATGCCACCTTCACAATTAACTATTCAAAACCTACATACAAGATAACAATAATGTCTGTATAAAAAACTTCTTATGCATAAATTTTAAGGAAACAATAGACACTTCAATATATTAATTTATTTTTTTATACATTTGGAACTACATAAAATAATATTCCTTATTTATGCATTACATCAATAACATTTTCTAAAACTATCTAAACAGCGCTCACCAACACTATTATTATGTATTATCTTTTATCACACATTCCTCTGCAGTCTCAGGACAGTCAGTATATGGTTTTAGATGAGGTGAATTGGCTTTATCTAACTGCACACAAACACATTGTGGTACTGCGTCACCGGGACTAAAATGCTGACGCGGAACTCCAACCCAGTCCCTTATAATACCTCCACTGGAATGAGCAAAGATATTTAGTACAAGGAAACATGTTCAAATAAATTTCAGGGGTTTTCATATATTAGCATAATATTTTACTTATTAAATATCTTATGTTACTGTACACACGATTATATATGAGTTATATACACTTGTTACTATACACACAATTATATATGAGATATCATAATGAAAGACCTCATAGGAGTCCAAAACTAGTACCATAGAAACCATACCGTAGAAACTAGGACCATCCTAAAAAACATGTGAGTTAAACAGGTTCATATGTAATCATTAGTATTATAACAATGTTTATTTCTAAATCTAGCTCCATATTAGGCTCCCATCCACCTAGACTACCATAAACACACTAAAAGACGAACATCTACTAAATTAGAATAGGTAACTAAATGAATAATTCAGATATACACCAGACCAGAAATGTAACCTAGCACCCTCTGAGCGCTATACTAGCATGATGAAAATATGCTCAACTTTAGGTTGTGAGATGTAAGTGCACACTGACAGATCAACAATATTTTCACACACATTCATAAATATGTCGTTTTATTATTAATAATAATATTAGTAATTAAGAGACAAATAATACTATTAACACAAGTACATATATAATTTAATTCTTACTTTACATTATAAATTCTGCCAAAAATAAATTACCTTGAAATCGAACACCAAACTTTAGTTCCTTCGTCTTGACTCCAGTAACTATTGCAGGGAGGATTTAATGACATTTCTTTCTTTGCCCTCTCCTTCTCTAGCACACAACTCCGTACTTTCTCTTTTAACAATTTTGTGTATTCTGTCTCTCTTCCATACTTATTGAAATATCTCCCAACAAGAAAACCTAAATTGAATAAATGTATATATGAGATTTTCCATAAATGAATATGAACATGTAGCCCTGATGAGTAATATAAAACAAAATACAAATAATTAAAAATTGATAACATATATTTTAATCCATGATAGTCAATCTGCCCATCAGCATTAGCATGAAATGGTACAAAATTCCTTTTACTTAAATTATTTTAACTGTCTTACTGGTTTTATAGTTGCAAGCATAACTATCGTTCAAAAGATCCCAGCTCGGATATTATTTGATATTTCTATTATTTGATATTCTATTATTTGAAATTTTTAATAGTGGATTGGATTTGTGACCAATACATGACAACAGACTTGCCACCTATTTTATAGTGAGATGTCAGTATAACAGGTGAAACAAGTGAGTGTACTACACTCCTCTGTCTACCTCCTTGGGGATTATAGGTGTAATGTTACTTTTTTATTATCTTGATAATCACACACAACCACAATAACCAGTTATGTATGCATGCTAAAGTACAATCATTAACAGCTAGAACACAACATTCTGTATATTATATACTTGCACTAACCATACAACTTTTGATTCTTTAATATTTTGTCTATTTTCAGGATAAAAAGTTATCATGATGTATATCATACAAACTCAGTCTCAATCTCAGTGTCTCGCTGGATCTATGTATGTGTATCTTGAACAATTAAACATAATAATATTCCAAGACTGAAAGATGATAAATAAATTACCAACTAACTCCTGTGATCTTCAAGTCATGTATGTGTACAATAAAGCTGCTTGTTTGTGCCAATAATTCTAATATGTGCCATAAATTCATCAGAGTTTGTCCAAAAGAGAAAAAAATTGTATGAGATTTTTAAAGACTCTTGGACAACATGAACAGATTTATTTGGGACTGGGTATATAGTTACATTGGTAATATGAGAAAATTGTGAACAAATGATATGGAAAATAAGATACACAGATAAAACCAATATTACAGAATACAATAATTAAGTGAAAGTTGCCAGTTGCTCCTTAAGATATAGCCCCTTGTTATTAAACAGTGCATCCACTAATGACCTAATATCTGCAGGCTCCAGCAAGCAGATACCATTGTGGGAAAGCAAACCATTTTCTGAGGACCATGCAATCTAATTAACACCCTATACCTGCCTCTACTGTTTATTCACAACTTATTATACTCATATCGAGCCTCTGCATACACATCTTGCGGGTGTCAAAAGTTCAGCAGTAGATCTTATATAAGATCATCTTCACCAGGTCAGTACACTACAAACCTGCAGGTCAACATGTTAAACATACAGATTTTACTCTATGTTACACTGCACCAAAAGGCTATTTTTGATAAGTGAGTTATGACTGCACCATTATTTTTTAAATTCTGCATTTTATAGGCACATGTGTCAAAGGTTTTTTTCAAAATAGTATATAAATGTTTGTGAATGTATATGCAACTTGCAATAAATTGTATCTCTTGAAGGTTTCAAACTGTTATTATTTAATAAATAAGAAATTTACATACCAACACCTGGATAGCTTTGTGCAAAAGTTTTCCGCCAGTCCAAAATAATAAACAAATCCTTGCATCTCAAGTTCAATATATGGTCCTTTTCATCACTTTCATCTTTGAAGTTGCCTGTCACTAATGCTCTTGAACCATCTTTTCCTGAAGATAAATCAGTTTTTAAAACAAATAAATTATGATACTACAGCCAAAAGAATGTATGACATATTTACAAACTGCTATTACTACAATGTATCATAATTTTTTGTGTCCGAAACTAGTTGGGCCACCCTGAAAAATCTATGTGAGTTAAGCTGGTAGATTCATAATCATAATTTGATGTAAACTTTATTATTACATTCCCATTTATTTTTTAAATGTGCATTATTATTTCA
>DWFT01000955.1:0-10295 GCA_018246795.1 Microceris patrobas patrobas
CTACATGTTGGTCATTTCTTGAAGGCTATCTCAGAAAGTATTACGATTATTTATAATTTTGTTTATTTGGGCTAGTTGTTAATTTACTATACGTGCACCATCAGCTGTTTTAAATTAAAAACTTGTAACATAATATTTTCTTAATAATTACAATCTATTTGAACAGGCTGTAGATGTAAATTGTCTATGTCTGCGAACTATCGATCAATTAATCGCTTTAAATGTTGTATGAATTATTTACAATGTATGTAATTGATATTGTTTTATAGAGAATTTTGATGTTTCTGAATGTTGTACAATGCTTTGTTAAACGCTCGAGTATTCGAATTAAAATTCTAAAAACTCTATGGACGTTTTTATTTTTTTATCACCGTTTATTCGTCGATCAGGTTGTACAAGAGAGGTGCAATTTGTTGGACAATAAAAGATGTCTCGCAAGGTTGTGCTCCAGCACTTTAGCTATTCCTCATTTACTCAGAAGCAATTATCTCTGAAACTCTATACGAGTTGGACTGACTCATCAGGCTACTACATGTATCATTAACAATTTAAGATAAGCCAACGAAACAGTTCTCATATAATCTGCAAAAGCTGTTACATACTGTCGAACGAACAAATTACTTAAACCAACATAAATATGAACCTTCCTAAGATCGTTTCTAAAACCAAAATTATGAGTGTCACTTGATAAAATAAGAAACATTAATAAAAGGTTTATTTAAAAAAAATGCAACTATTAGCCTCTACGTCTCCACGACTACCGGAGTGCCCGTCTATTGCTATTATTTAGGAAATTCTGGCTCCTTCCACGCGTCGTTGCCGTCACCGTGACGGATTGCTTCAGTCTAGAGATGGGCAAAATATATCTATCCCTATCTTGGGATATATATCACTCTTTTATATCTTTAACTCATTTAGCTCAGTACGGCTCAGTAAGAGAATAAGGCGGCTGAAAATAAAAATATATAATTTATATCTTCGGCTCTTTTAGCTTAAACTTAGAACTCAGTAATTAAGCATTATTAAGACTATTAAGCATTTTATGTCTTTGTCATAAAGCAAAAAAAGCTAAGCGCCCGCGCGTGCGAGGTTGTCGTTCCGAAAATCCGCAGTTTACATTTATAATACAACCATGTTATAGCTACCCATCAGTCTCTTTTACGTCTAAATTGATAAATAAGCCCATGTCTTTCTCTCTAACTCTGAACGTACCGTAACTCATCACGAAAATTGACTCTTAAGTCTTAAGTACAAAGATATAAAGATATAATTGAAACACATGCGAGCTAGAGAGTGATTATATCTTTCGCAAAGATATATATCTTTCTTGTCTTTAGCTCGCGAGCTACCCATCTCTACTTCAGTCACTGAGGGCAACAACACCCACGCACAGAGACATACCAGCCGTTGCTAGCCGCCCTCAGTCTCTTTCCATCCTCTTTGGCCATTACGATCAATTTATCAAGACTATCTATATAGTCTATTGTTGGTAGGATTAGATGCAAATGTGTCATATTATATTAATAAAATAATGTTCTATGTTCTCTTATTGATACATTAAATTAATTGGGCAATATTTTAAGTAAATAAATAAAATAATATTACGCTATCAGCAATTCGTTTACTCAAATGTATTATATTATATAGCTGAATAAAATTTTATAACAATTCTTTTACTAAATTCTGTACATTGCTAACTGCACAATCTTGTCCGTTACGTTTCATACGTACATCGGCAATGTATATCAAACATTATTATTATCAGCGGCTTCGGGTTTCGTTTCCAACAAACGTGGTACTGTTACGTTTTTACTATGTTAAAGTTGAATGTAGATTTACAAAGCCAGTTGTCATCATGCGATTGGCGGTACTGGTTGCGTTGATATGTTTGCCTTTGTTTGTTTTCACAAAAGACGAATTACGTACTGGTATGTAATCTTTCAAAACTTTATCAATGTATGTTTCTAATAACTTAAAGTTATGTATTAAATGTAAATTATTATTTGAATCAAACTAGTAGGTATTTGTAATGACAAGTTTTATAATCTTTTTAAATGAAATGTTATTTGCGAAGGATACAGACATGGATGGGGCACATAATTACAACAATTTAAAGAATTACTCATGCTGTCTAAACTCAGTTATTGAAACTTATAAGTAATTATTAGTGTTAGGTGAGAAAGAGAGCGGAGAGCGGTCACGTGGTGCGCTAATAAAGGGGCGTGTACACCGTATTTACCCTTACAACTGTGGTCTGTGCTAGTATTTAAAATGCATTTTGTTAACAAAAATTAATTGATTAACATGTCATAGCTTATATATGAAAAATTAAGAACATAGCAAAGACAGTTAACAAAATTATCTTTCCTGCAAATAAAATTGTTTTGGGTTGAGATATCTGTAAATGGTTACTCTTTTGTCTATTTATGTACAAAAGTAAGTATTTGTCCGCTGTGGATAAATTTTAATCTGATTTTTTTTGTTTATAGAAAAAATTTGATTCAGTAAAATACAAAACAACACCGGCATAGGTTGTGTAACATTAACATCCAAAGAAAGTACAGAAAATGAAGCTTACGATTCAATATAACCAGTTCATTACGATATTTCTCAGATCAAAACTATTGGAAAAAATTGGCCCAAGAGGAATTAAAAGCGGCTCTACACCTGCAATGGAACTTGGGCGTTGCGAAGAATGTAATCCTCTTCATTGGGGACGGCATGGGGCCCAACACTGTCACGGCTACCAGGATAATGAAAGGCGGAGAAAGCCACAACCTGGTCTACGAAAAGTTTCCACATGTCGGGTTACTAAAGGTACGATATCTGTTATTTTCATAATGTTATACAAATGCAATGACACTATTAGGGATGTCTTGGTTCAGTTAGATCTCCCATAAGGGGCATTTAATTTTAAAAAAGTATTTTTCCTCCTCCCATCGCCACAAGGGGTTTTTATTAACATTATGTTGATAGTGTTAGCGGTATCCACAAGCAAACTATAAATAGAATATCAGCTACAATTTTACGTAATACATCAACATCACAATTTGATTTCATTAAAATTTATGTTAGAACCTAACATTAGCATCATCATGCATATGTCTTTCTATGTATCCCCTTTTAAACAATTTATCCTGTCGATATTCCAGACCTACTCTGCAAACAAAATGGTACCAGATTCAGCTAGCACTGCAACCGCCTTACTAACCGGTGTGAAGGTTAATCAAATAACAATCGGCGTAGATGCCAGCGTGCAGGCTGGGAACTGCTCTTCGAGTCTGATACCTGAAGCCAGGCTACAGTCCTTGGCTGCTTTAGCTCTTAAAGCGGGGAAGAGTGCAGGTAAACGAACAAAGACCGCAATCCATTCCTGGCGCCCCTGAAATAAATGTATTTTAGCAAGGTTTATGCAAGCGATTTAAGCAATAAGCACTTCTTTTAATATATTTTATAATATTGGATTATTACTATCACTGTGTCCAAAATAATTAAAAAACCGGGTCAATACTCAGTCAGTTGCCAGATTCAGCTTCAATAAAAACGCGGTTAACAATACCTATTTCGATTTCAAAAAAAATCTCTATCAATATTTGTATTCTGTATACTAAGTATTTAGTAGTCAATGATTCTGTTTTTAGAAAACACAATGTTTAACGGCAAATCTTTTCTCGAGGTTTCGTAACTACCATGCGAGTGACTCACGGGACACCAGGTCCTATGTATGCTCACAGTGCGTCTCGATCTTGGGAATGCGAAGACGCCATGCCTAATGGCACGGAACATTGCAAAGATATAGCTCGACAGTTAGTCGAGGACTGGCCCGGAAGAGATCTGCATGTAAGTGATAATGGTACCAACGTAATATATCGCTAATGTGCCTTTTACTTAATTCCGAAAATTTATTACGCACGCCTAACTTTTCGATTAAGTATTTTATATACTTATGTACCTATATCAAAATAGGGTTCGACCACGGCAAGCTCGGTTGGTACGAAAATGACTGAGTGTTTTTAAACTTTGTTCTCAAAAGATAAAAGTGCAAAAATACAAGAAAACATGTTTCTCTATCGCAACTATAAGTGATTGAATGCATTTTAAGGTAACTACTTACAAAGTTATAAATGATTGTAAATCTAACATTCGACTTAATTCCAGGTAATTTTAGGTGGTGGTAGACAAGTTTTAGTGTCGCATTCTAATGGTACCGAAACAGATCCGATAAGCGAATGGTCGTGTTACAGGAAAGACGGAAGAAACCTTATCAATGAATACACACAGGACAAGGAAAATAGACGCTTGAAGTACAGTGTAGTGACTAATAACATGGAGCTTAAAGATTTCAATTTAAGCGAAACCGACTACTTACTGGGTGAGATATTTAGAACTCAAAAATTATGACAAGAAACCACGCGATGTTCATTTATCTTCCATAAACTCTTAAATATTGGACAAAGACTAAAATCGTCTTTTTTAGGTATCTTCTCCAACGCTCACCTACAGTATGAATTTGAAAGGGACAAGAGTTCCACTGGCATGCCCTCGGTCAGCGACATGACAGAAACCGCTATAAAAGTAATGAAAAAAAATTCCAAGGGATACTTCCTAATGGTTAGTATATATCTACATTTTAAGCTTTGTTACAACTAGTACCCACACGTTATTTCGTTCGTATTGTACGGGATAATAAGGATCCAACTGTGACTCTAAGGGAGAATTAGATAGGTATGTGAATTTTATTCCTGGAAAGTACTAAAACTCTAACACATTTATTGAGCAATCACCAGGCTAACACTGATATTTTAGTTATAATATAATTTCAAGGTCGAAGGTGGTAACATAGACATGGCGCACCATCGCAGTAGGGCTAAAACCGCAGTGAGTGAAGCCGCCGCACTGGAGGATGCTGTGCGCTTGGCTGTTGACTTGACTGACGAGGACGACACCCTGATCGTAGTCACCAGCGACCACACCCACTCGCTCTCCATCAACGGCTATCCGGAACGAGGATCCAACATATTTGGTAAGAAACTTTATTAAAAAAGTTTTTTTTAAAAAAAGTTTTAAACAATGAAACATTATCAATTTTAGTAGTTATCAATAATATCCATGACAGGTGGTACTATGAGTGTTCTGAATCATTTACAAGTCTTAAAAAAACAAGGAGTAGAATCTTAGTAGATTTAAAGGCAGTAATTGTTATCTACAGTTTCACTCTATCTTGTCTCTTTAAAGCTATGATTTGATAATATAAATTTAGACGCAATCTTATGTATACAATATATTTACGTATGGAATTTCCTTATTTCATTGCGTACTTTGCATTGGGTAATATCTCTATGCAATTACGCGCAAATCTAAACAAGTCTGAATCCGAACCCCATAATCGCAGGGACACTGGGTCCATCGCGATTCGACGGGATCAACTACACCACTTTGACCTACGGCTCGGGCGGACCTGGCTCTTTCCAATACGACATTAACACAAACAACGACAAACCCGTCATCGTGAGACACAACCCTAGCGAACAGGAAACAGACGATTACATGTATGAGCAAATTGCTGCTGTACCGTTAGAGGAGAGTTACCACGGAGGCGGCGATGTCGTGGTTTATGCCAAAGGTAAATTGCTCAATATATAATAATACAATGGAACACCGCTCAATAATACAATGGAATACCATTTTAATACACCAATACCAATATAACTTTGTACATGACGTTATATCTTCAAGTAAAGGTCATCGTATTACCAAGTAATTCAAGTAGTAACCCAAGTAACCCAAGTAAGTAAGTCATTCCGTAACTTATTATTAATTATTATCATTAAGTATTATTAAATTAAGTATTATTCATGTTAATGTAATTTTTCACATTTTTTGTTTTTCTTATTTTACCTATCATATTTTTTGGAAAACCAGATCTTCATTAATGTCTCAGATAATAGAGGAAATCATATAACTAAATCACCGAAACATAACTTAAGAATTTTTTTTTTAGTTAATTTGTAGTTAGTTTTTCACTTATCATCTCAGTATCAATTTTATTTATTTTGTATCGTACTACCATTTATTATCGTAATAGACTATTTTTGTCACAGTAAATAGTGAAGATGATATTACTTATATGTACCTATTAATACTTTTTATGATAAAACTGCTTCAATAGTATGATAAATATTCCGTTCTCCCATCAGGTCCATACGCTCATCTCTTCCACAACGTCCACGAACAGAACTACGTGTTCCACGCTATCGTCCACGCAGCCCAGTTGACACAAAGTGGCTCTGGACCGCATCTCGATACCCTATGCTTTGCCAGCGCAGTTACAATCATTATGACCACTTATATTTATAATAGATAAATGTACATATTTTTAAAAAATAACTCAGTGACTAAACATACATTTTTGTTTTTTTGCATTTTTTCATCAAGAGATCTTGGTCGGGTACTGTTGGGTGTTTCTAAAGTGAAATTCCTAGTAGTACCTCGGAATCTGACTTTATGCCCAGTTTACGGCAATGGGCTTAACACATTTCTTGGTTCACCAACACATTTAAATCGTGGGAGTGTACTTCTCTGCCCATGTCTTCGTTGAATTACACGCGTGCTGTTATTCACATTGTCTGCCTCTTTTCAATCTGAATAAATCACCGTATCCAACAGTAGCACGAAAAAGGGTTGATCATAAGATCCTTTAAGTAGGTACCTATATAAATATACGTTAAGGGACAAAAAAATAACAAAATTCCACAGTACTATATTTATTGTCTTTCAAGACGAAAACCAGTTGAATAAGACATCTGTTTCAATAATAATTTACTAAAAGTGTATAATTAGTTTTTCATTATAACTGTATAAATAGAATATCCAAAAGCAAAAACTTTGTGCAATTTTTATAAAAACACATGATCATAATAAAAACCAGTGATATACATTCCAAAAACTCTTGTAAAGCCAGGTTAACAAACATTTATGGCAACAATATTTTATTCGATTAATATTTCAACGATGTTCAAAGCTAATGTAACATCGATTAGTATTTCTAAAATTTTCAATAGCATAAAGCAGAAAATATGAATGGGCATTAAGAGCCTGCGTTTTTTACACAACAAAAAATAAAAAACAAACATTAAATAAATAAATAAAACAACCTTAGTACGATACAACCGCACACCCAGTTATGGCTGATTTTATAAAATGCATAATAAATAAAAGATTCTCAAATGCTGACCAAGAAACCTATAGTCAAAATCAAAATCTACGGAATTTACTTACAAGTTATTTCCGGATACAAATTTCAAAAACATTGCAATGTTACATCTGCAATATCTTTTTGGATACGTCATAATTAAAATATGAGCAGAGAATATTTTATTTATAAATTTAGACGTTAATATTTCAACATAAGTACCGTATTCCGTCAACGGAGGCTAACCAAAAGTATACTAAAACTGTGGGATAAAGAATTTCTGCCTACGTGGCCAGATATTTCTTCAGCACGAGACCAATCACCACTGCGCTCGCTAAAGCCAGCACCGCCCACTTCAGCTTAGAACTGCGAAATAGAAAATACATGTTAGTAAAGTGTTAGAAGATCTAGAACCTTCTAACACAACTCTACTCAACAATAATACCAATAATAATAAAGATCGAAATAATATTGACACTAATATATTTCACGCAAAGTTTGCAATCGCCAAATTGTCATACATATGCCGTAGGCCGAGAGAAAAAACCTGGAGGAAAAAATCTTGACACTTAAAAAAATCTTTCAACAATGGTTTACAGTAATCTTATCATGACTTCATTGAAAAAATCTTTAAACTATTTTAACAATGGTGTAAGGTAATCATTTTTTTATTTAATTATCTTTTAATGATACAATATATCATTTACTCATAAATTTAACCATTTTTGTGGATGACACATTCATTTTTTCGTTACTTAGGAGGCAAAAGCTATCAATGTGGATTCTTGTCGTTTAATAATCGTTAAACCTCATCGTAAATGAAGCTGTTAAAAATAATCCTACATATCGGCTGTCAACAGAACCTTATGTGCTAATCTGCACTGGAGCAGCATGGTGATGTCTGCTCTCAGCCTCATGCTATCGTGGGGGTAACTCGTGTCATAGGTGCAATAAAGAATGTGACTATCAGTATGACTTGAATGTCAGTATGACTTTTTATAGTTAATTAAGAACAGACTACTTCTACAACCATGTATAACCAAAAGTTATACTGACCTTACGTGTATCATTCATGAGTCTTGATAAACATAACATAGACATGCAATCACAAATAGAACTGTTTGGATTGTTCAGTTCAAGTTTTGAGAATTATTAAACCAAAATTGGACAGCTTTTGTATTTCGGTGTCTGCTTACCACAAAATTTCAACCCGATACATAAAGTACCTACTTACAGTTTAAAAGGAAAATATGGCTATCTTATCTTACGTCATTTTTTACACCATAGAGAGTCATAAGGTAAAACCAAGTTAAGGACTGAACTATCAACTACACATATACATGTACGAAAACATATACTAATTGAACATGTAATTAACTTCTAGGTACATCTCATACATATTTTCTGTTACTCTTAATAACCACATATACCTACTAAATAACTGTAACTAACATTACAGAAATACCTATTGGCCAGTGCGAGAATACCGAAGACATTTCGAAAAATCACACTTTAATAACGCCGATATATAATTCAAACATGTATAACATACTCACAAAACATTTAATATTTTAATATTCTCTTAAAAGAATTAAATAAGCCGGTGTCGATATCTATTATAAAAAAGTTAATAATTATTCATAATATTAACCCTTTTGCCGGTCTCCGTCGCCTTAAAGAAGAAAGAAACTGCATTAACAATAGGTATGATCAACACAAAAGAGTATAATGTTGACTGCCACAATCGTCAGTTCAAAATGAAAAACTTTTAGACATAGAAAGAATAGCAAAACATATATACAAGACGAATGTCGATAAACGCAGGTGTCGAGGTATACCAAAACTCAGATATTTTGACAAAATAAGTCAGGCTAGGGGGGGGAGTAAAAATTTTCCGAAATTGGCGCGCATATATGAAGAGAATGAGAATGTACAAGAAGCGCATCAGGTCTATAAGGGTACAAACATTTGGCGCTCGGTGCTCTCGCCTACCGCATAAGGGACCTGGCGGGATATTTTAATAAATAATAACTTCTAAAAGTAACTTTAATAGGGATTTATAACAGAATGTTGGATACACTAGTTAAGTACATCACTTACCCTCTATGCCTTTCGCATATGTCTACTGTCGTATCCGCCATAACGAGATGGGATTCATTGATGGTACATATTGGCAGTTTTGTGGTAGAAGTCGGCAGTTATTATGGTCATTTTATTTATTTTACTAACATACTGTAAATTTTAAAATATGCACCTATCGTTGTATTTACAGAAGGTATCAAGAACATTGACATGATCCGTTAGTTTCAAATGACATTAAATATCAAGAACATATTGACATGTAAGCGTGCATGCAGCCAGTTAAAATTATCAGACAGACATTGGCCGACTATGGCCTTACTTCTCTCAATATGAGAAGAGACCCATATTCCAACAGTGGAAGGATAAAGGGTCTAAAGAAAAAAAATGGAATGAATGAATTCCATGAGAAATATTTTTTTATCTTTGCACAATTATTTTTTTTTCTTTTGTAATATCAATTATCGGTATGTCATATGAATTCTAAGCTTTTTCCTAAACTTTTTATGATCCGTTGAATTTAATGAAAAATCTAACAGAAAAACATTTATTAAAATCAAAAAATAAATATTTTTATAGTATGGAATCGGGGAAAAAATCTTGTGCTAAAACTCAAACAGCTCACTTTATCTTAGACCTGAAGCATCAATATTAACTCATGCTTAAAGATGTAGGTATACCTGCACAGGAACAGAATATGTTAAGCAATAGCAATTAATGAAGGAGTATATGAAGGTTCTACACCTAGCCCATACTTCTTTCAACTGATGATAGATGCACTCGGTAGGTAAGCCCAAAAAAGCACCATAGATATTTATTTTTGCAGAACTTGTAGCTATTGTACAATATGCCGGAAAGAAGATTGTCTCGGTGAATGTAAGCATCGGTTGCGGACGGCCTGATGCTAAGTGTGGCGAAAATCCAAATATAACGAGTACAAATATTTAGTTAAACAGCTCCGGAGGGTTGGCATTAAACATACAGCATCGAATCGCAGCTGCCTAGCTAAATTTATGGGGAACTG
>DWFT01000956.1:0-10293 GCA_018246795.1 Microceris patrobas patrobas
GCTATGTAGTTGCTATTTTTAATACACGTTGCTATTTTTAAAGAGCGGAAACTATCTACACAGATTATAGAATACTGTGTGTTACTTCCGTCAGAAAAAAATCTGAGTTACCGTCTAGTTGTGCCCAAAAGAAATTTTACTTCAAAAATTCCGTTTTTTCCAAAAAAAAGGAATCACACAAAAAACAGTTTCACTGTATAACTTGCCGTTAAGTATGCGTTCAACAATCTCTAAAATAAAAATTTCCTCTTTTTACAAAAAAAAATGAAATCAAATCAGCAGAGTCAAGTACGTGCCACATTATATCGACTCTAAAAAGTGGCACTTACTTGTTGATTTGATTTCATTTTTTTTGTAAAGAGAAGAAAATTTAATTGTAGAGATTGTTGAACGCATACTTAACGGCAAGTTATAACAGTGAAACTGTTGTGTAGGATCTACAAAATACCACTGAGTTAAATCATTGTGTAGGAACATTCCTACAATTTTTGACATTGACTTGTCACTCCTACACTGACCTTCACGACTTCAGGTCCCAACTCTGCCAGTCCCTGAACAGCGCCATAGAGCGAAGCGAGCGGCGTCTTTTCAGACTCCTTCATAGTAGGCGCCATTGACGGCCCCACACCGCTCTCATTATTCGTTTGTGACGGGCACTGGAGGGCTTTGGCAAACAATCTGTAAAAAAAATGCTAAATTTAAACACCAACGTAAATGTAAGTACCAACTATTACTGTAAATTAAAAGATGCATTTCAACAGCCAAATGCAGATGGGAGGCAGATATCACGAGCCTTAAATATATTATAAAAAGCTGTACAGTTTTTAAATTTATGAAGCGTGGGATTTACGTACAATGTTTTTTTTATTATTTTCCAAATATGATACAGTTTACATGAATTTTTAAAGGTTGCCATTGAATGTTTATAAATAACGGGCTTATCATCTGACCGCGTCACTCGGGTTTGTAGGTTGTTGGTGGAAGTATTAAAGGTCTTGCATATCTGTGCCATCAGGCGCGCCGCAAAGTCCCGCAGCGCCCAGTGGTTGTCCACTTCGGGGCGCATGCACAGCTGTCTCGAAACTATGCACGTGGAGACGGACGGAATCAGCTCATGTAACTGTTGATGAATTTTATCGGTTTAACAAAACCCTCATATATTCTCTAGAACGAAATTGCCAAGTAACAAGACTGGGTATTGAGTGCTTGTCCTAGCGGGGTAAAGTTTATAGGGTTAAGATTTTCTTGTGAAATGAACAAGGCCACTTTATTTTTACACATGCAAGTTAATTTTTATCATTCATCTTAGTCAGTTAATTGTTATGGCTAACATATGATGTTTATAATAATACTTATCTATTTTTTATAAATAAAACTTACATATTTTTCAAGGTACAGAGACTGATTGTCGAGCATGGCCTTCACCATTCTCATCAAGTATATGAGCAGAGCCAGGTTGTTCTGCACCACATTCACTTTCACCCCCTCAGAGATGAATGTGCACATCCTTGGCAACATTTCGTGCAGGCCAGGGTCACAGGCCAATGACTGCAGGGCTTCCTGACAATTATCAAAGTGAGAAAAAGCTGGAATATTTTGAAGTTGATGTACAAAACAAAGTACATTTTAAACAAAACAAGCTAATAGTAGGGGAGCCCAAGCGGGGATTTCGGGATTTACTCCAGCGTGGCGGCAGATTAACATATAGAGATACCCTGTACTCGGTAAAGTACTTCTACCCATTATGAGCCCTACATATATGGCCGCCCGTCAAGGATAAAGGATCAGATTAGTAAAAAAAAACTGATCATCTGAAATTTTCGAGCGCGTCAGATTAAGGTAGGGTGAGTTAGTTACATGTTAGAATGTGTATATTTCACTAATCTGACAATTTGCGAGTGACATAAAGGGGGAGGGCTACAAATGTGTAAAAAAAATACGTCATCTCAACATTCTCGAGCGTGGCTAATTTTTTTTTATTTTGAAGGGAATAATTCAAGGATTACGAAAAATATATAATCTGACGATTTCCACAAGCCGAAGTAACAAAAATTTATCGATAAAGTTGATGATAATCAAGAAAATAAATTAAAAAAATTAATTTTTTATAATTATTTTCTTATAAATACAAGTATTCTACTTGAAAATTATGATGATTGATGATAATTAAGAAAAAAGAAATTAAAAAATTAAAATGTTTTCAAAACAACAGTACACTTTTTTATACACAAACAAACATACACTTTTTTATTTGCATGCTATTTCTTGAGCTTTTCAATTAAGATCAATGATTTAAAAAAAAGGTAAAAAAAAATTATTGATTATCAGATTAGGCGAATTCTTCCAGAAAATCATCAAAGATGGACCGTATATATCTTAATCTGACGCGCTCGAATATTTCAAAATGGCGAATTTTCTTTGCACATTCTAATAATGGCCGTGAGTTTGCGTCACATCCAAATCGTCAGATTATTATACTTATTATTATATTATGCTTCGCAACTGAATAGGTCTCTATAACGCTCGAGTAAATCCCGATTTAGCATCTTGGGCTTCCCTACTACTAGTAGCATCTTAATTTTTTGTAATTGTTGTTCATAATTAACGGCAACACTTTAGCTTCTCACTACAGTCGTTTCGTATCGTTGATGCTAGGAGTACACACGCACAAAGTTATCGTTTAGACAGATCAGCTGGCAATTTTAAATATTCGGTGTTATAGTTGTAAATCAAACATATCATCAGAATAATACGTATTATTACTCTTCCACCAGGCCCGTTCAGCTTCCCCGTGTGTGTTGTTCTTCGACGAGCTGGACTCGATCGCCAAGTCGCGCGGCGGCTCCGTGTCGGACGCGGGCGGCGCCGCCGACCGGGTCATCAACCAGATCCTCACCGAGATGGACGGCATGGGCGCCAAAAAGAACGTGTTCATCATCGGTGTGTTCTTATTATGATTTTGGCTACTAATGTTACAAGTGTTAATATCTTCTACCTGAGTGTCGGTTATGGAAGAATCAAACTTATTATATTTATGTCGCTAAAAAGCTATGATTGTGATCTTTTGACTTTAGAACTATGATTTATGTATGTACATGCATCAATAACACGCGGTCATTGCTGGGTATAGGGCGACATTAGTAACTAGTAGGATCTGATGTGATGATACGATAATAATTGATAATTAATTGGAATCGATGTATGTATGATACAGGCGCGACCAATCGTCCGGACATCATCGATCCGGCGATCTTGCGGCCCGGGCGCCTGGACCAGCTCATCTACATCCCGCTGCCGGACGAGAAGTCGCGCGAGGCCATCCTCTGCGCCAACCTGCGCAAGTCGCCCATCGCTAAGGACGTGGACCTCTCCTACATCGCCAAGGTGACACCGCTCACATGGCTCGCTGTCATTTGTATATATATACACAATATAACAAAACGTAATATTAAAGCCTGATGATAATAATTCTCGAAAGGGTAGGCCTAGGGGTGTAGTAGGTACATTCCTACGTTTCACCAGTTACATTTACGTTCTTTGGAATACGTGGTGAGCCTATTGCCATACACCGAGTATAGAACCAGACTCCCAGTCACTACTAGAAATTCTAAATTGAAAAAAATCAATAGTACCCGATCCGGAATTTGAACTCAGGACCGCCCAATCGGCAGTCGCGCTTACAACCGCTCGACCAACGAGGCAGTCAAATATCAGGCCTTCAGTATATATGTACATCATGATCGAAAACTCCCTAAGGGAGGCCGACATCATACAACGATGATGTAACGGTTGCAAAAGAAAACCTCAATTTCAATGTTGTAATTGTACAATAAAAGGTAGTATATGTGAGTACATATTGAGTACTTAATGTTGGCAATGCGTGTACTGAGCGTCGGCGTGCGGCTGCAGGTGACGCAAGGGTTCAGCGGCGCCGACCTGACGGAGATCTGCCAGCGCGCCTGCAAGCTGGCCATCCGCCAGGCCATCGAGGCCGAGCTGGGCCGCGAGCGAGCGCGCCAGCAGCACCAGCCCGCCGCCGTCATGGACGTCAGTGCTCTACTTCTCTCATAGATTTTATTGTTCCCGCTGTTAAGCGCGGAACGACAAATACCTAAAATGGAATAAATTTTAGTTTTGTTCCTACATTCATTCAAATCGGACGATAAAAGATAGATATATGTCTTTAGTCTTATTTTCACGTAACCAAATAAAATTTGTAGTTTAAGGAGGTCATCTGCATAGATGTGATGAAAATTCTCTTTTTTATACTTTGACCGATATAAAATATAGCAATAAAAGTAACGTTACCATATTCTTGGTTTCCTCCGAGATTAAGTTTCGTTTAATTTTTCCAAGATTGAGGGACGACGGAATACGTAAGGTATCAAATGATCGAAGGCAACGTTTATGGGTACGGTACTTAAACGAAACCCGGTATTATTTGCCCGCTTTAATTGACACAGGAAAAGAACTTATTGTCACTGCTGAAACTTCTTGTAATCCATAGAGACAAATAAGTAACTGACCGATTGATTGATTTATTAAATGGTTAATTGAGTACAGATGGACGAGGAAGACCCGGTGCCGGAGATCAGCCGCGCGCACTTCGAGGAGGCGATGAAGTTCGCGCGGCGCTCCGTCTCCGACAACGACATCCGCAAGTACGAGATGTTCGCGCAGACGCTGCAGCAGAGCCGCGGCTTCGGCACCAACTTCAGGTCACTTGTGCTGCACTCTATACTACACGATACACTAAAATAATGCTTAACATTCCTGACACACAACTCGGGTATAGGGTAGTTCCTATAAAAACTTTATGCAATTGCAAAGTGATGGTAAATGGTTATTGCAGAAGATAGCAGTTACGTCCAACCTCGAATAGGTCGAGTTTCAACAATAGCTGTTATCTAGT
This sequence comes from Microceris patrobas patrobas, assembly GCA_018246795.1. Taxonomy (NCBI): domain Eukaryota; kingdom Metazoa; phylum Arthropoda; class Insecta; order Lepidoptera; family Hesperiidae; genus Microceris; species Microceris patrobas. The sequence goes on from DWFT01000956.1 coordinate 4,913, forward strand.
TGTCGTATTTTCTCTGTTATTGCTCTCTTCTATTTCTAAGATTTTACTTACTATCTTTGTATGCCTTTTGTAAGTATAAAACATCACTATATACGTTTCGATGTTTACGGTGGTCGTACAGGTTCCCGACGAGCGGCGGCGCGGCGGGCGGGACGGGCCCGTCGGGCGGCGACCAGCCCACCTTCCAGGAGGAGGGCGGCGACGACGACCTGTACAGCTAAACGTCGCAGCGGCGCACTTCACAGTTCTCGGACTGACTTATTTTTAACTTAGGTTTATCGGTTCGGTGTCTCGAACGGGGTATATGAGGTGTACCACGTTGAGAACGAGGCGGCGGCTGGCTGTCGGTGGAGCGCCGCGGCGGCCGCGCGACTCGAAGTGTACTTCGCCGACCTACGTCTAAAACATGTAAATGTATTTATTTGTAAGTTGATCATTCGGTAGCCTTCGGTTCGACTCGCTTGGTTAGTTGTATGTCCCCGCGCCGGCGCCACACATTATCGCAGTGATTTTTAATAAAAGATTTTTATAGGCTACGCGGTGGTTTTTTTTTCTGTACCTCACGCCCCTTAGATAATTACTCATTTTGCTTAATACAATTATTTACTATAATATTATAATATTTGTAATTATTTAGGGGCAGTATACTTGGCCACAATTTATTATAAGTATCCTATGTAACTTCATTTCAGAATAAATTGATTGTTAAAAAGTTGTTCCTATTATTTATTTTTATTCGATTGTCCATATTACAGATATTTTAAGTTTTCTATTAATTTAACGTTTATTACATACTAGCGGACCCGGTAGACGTCCTGCCCGGATAAGCAGTGTTACAGTCAATATTTTATTTTAAAATGATTTCTGTGTAGCTTTAACCATTAAGGTTGCACACGCGACGGAAGCTTAAAAAATGGAGTAACTTCTCCCGTTTTCCCAACATTTCCCTTCATTGCTCTGCTCCTATTGATTGTAGCGTGATGAAAAGTATACTATAACCAGCTCAGGAGTATGAAAAAAGTTTCGTTAAAATCCGTCGAGTAGTTTTTGTGTCTATAACGGTTATACAGACAGACAAAATTGAGCTCACCACAGATTTATTATAAGTATAGATTTGGTGTAAGTGTTCCTTATAGACTTCTCTATAGCATCAACTATCCTCATCCCCAAATTTCAATGTTAACTATTTTTGAAAAATTCGGAAACCTCAAGAAAAGTGGTACAAAAATTAATTATTATTTTAAGCAGTCGTAATTTGGTACAAAAAAAATCCATTTCAACGGTAGCGGCATTACTCTAAATTAGTAATCCTTTTTTTTTCAAGATTGCTACGAGGGTATTGGAATTGTGGGTATGGTCGCGTGGCACATTTTTGAGAGCCTCCACTTCAACAGCTGCTAACTTTTTGAATTTTGAATTCTTTTACTTTTATTTTTTACTGTTTTCTTGAAATGTTACTAAATGTTCAACAGAAAAATGAGTAGTGAAGCATCGATTGCCTTTTTTACGGCACTTCAAAAATAGGTTTAAATTCGTATCTGTAGACCAGAATATCCACCTCAACCTCCGAAGAGGAGAAAGGCGACTAGGCCGGCAAGTAGGCGGGAACGCGGTATAGGCCTACCACCACCGCCTTGCGGGGTGTTCACCAACTTGGGGCATTTGTCAGTTGGGGCAATACTCGGCCTTTTGCACTCATATTAGCTCTTATCCTTATAGGGATCAATAAAGAATACATCCCCCGAAACCAATCCGGGAATCTAGCCTTTCTAGGCACAGCTATATTCCCTGGCCCCCTATCGGCAGCAATATAGGCGTTGTAAGAAGTTTTGCTTTGCGTTCTCCAATCCACACTTCGACCATGGCAATTATTTGCAAAAACCTGTCAGACGAGACGATGATAATGATCTTGCACTATTTAGCGCACTATTTTCGAAATTATTAACTCCTTGCAACTATCTGATGAGATTTCAGTCCCAACTATAACAGATTTTGGACACTTCGTGCTCTCTGTCTACCCTGTAAAGGACGTGTCATGATTATAATATAATAATAATAGCAACTGTGACAGATCTACCGCCGAAGAACAGTTTTTTTAAAACAACCTGGAATAAAACGTTGCTCTAGCCGTCGTCGACTCATCGCTGCTTATCGTGTGGACACAACATAAATTTGGATCCATCAAAATACATTATTATTTTCCTTTCTCTGTCTCCCCATTGTGCGTGTTCGCGGGGGTAATAAAACTCGCTACTTAATGTTTCATTTCAAGTTTTGCACCATTTGTGGGTCGATGTGAGGTCAAATTAGCTTAAAGGACTGTCGCTTTACAGTCCACTCACTTAAGTAGTGTCTTTGTGTCTCCCAAAGCCGATGTGTTTACCTTCAACAGACGTGAGGCTGTAATAGTAAATCGTCCCTCTCGAACCTCTGTACATCTGTATTTACTGAGTCGTGATCTTCTTGTCGTCTACCTAGTTTCTCAGAAATGCTGGATGATGCATTGTTGTAACAGAAACATCTATTGTTCTTGCTCTACCTCACTGACTTGTTCGGCCCATTCGCCTGGTGTTAGCGACAAGGTAATGATTATGCTTGAAGACGACTATGACTGCGTTTTAATGTTTTATTTAACAAATTGAAATGAAAAGTGACAAAACAAGTAAAGAAAAGTCAACGGTTATTAAATTGATTTTCAATTAGAAATTATACCTATTTAATTTTTTTAAAGTTACGCTGTAGATTGTGATCACTCTGACATTTAATTCGTACGGTATTTATATTCTTTGTAATATAAAAGTTAGCTGTACAGATTATTATTAATATGTTGTTATTATATTGTTATTAATATATAGGTATAAGTCACAGGAGTTTTTGATGTTGACCCGCGTATTATTTGATTGAGATTATATTTGATTTTTCAAGGCTGTTCACAATTTAGGAATAACCAAGATAATTGCTAGTACATTTTAAAACTTACAAAAAAACTGTTATTTTTGCTACTGATTTATGTAGGATAACAATTAATTTGGAGAGCGGAAAATCTCTGGTTCTAGCTGACCTTTTTCTAGCTTGCTCTTCAATCAGATTTAAACTCATAAGCCGAAAACTATGAGGCAAACGATACCTTTCGTATAGCAGCGTAAGTCGGCACAGGCATTAATATTCTGGAGTTTATAAAACTGAGGTTTAAATCGCCTCGGCACATACAGCTCAACGACATTTTTATTCTTTGTCGCTGACGTGCTTTGAAAGCAGGCAATAACTAATTTCTCATTTTCTCGATGTCATTTTTTATTTGGATTGAATGTACAATGTACAGTTCAACAGGAATATGTATTTTTACAATTTTAAACCTAAACCAATTAAAAATAGCCATGAACAATTTTCATGGTCACCCTTTTTATATTTTATCTTTCACTAAAATTAATACCCAGTGATTTTAAAACTTGAAGTCTTATATTCGGTAATTTACACGTGATAAAGATTTGACTTTATTGCATTAATACTGCCTAACGGACGTTCCTAGCGAACGGATTAGCGGCACCCTTACGAAGAACCCCCGTAGAATAAATTCGGGAAACGTAGTTCGATACGGAGGCTGCGTAGTGAGAGGGCGCGGGTGTACGCTAGCCAGCGATGGCGGCGGGTGCTGAGGCGCGCGGCAGTGGCGACAGCGCCGCGCGCCGCATCGGACGAGGCGGGTTGCGATTGCCGCCACCGCTCGCGCCCGCGCTCGCCACGTGCCGGCGCGATGGCCGCCACCCCCCCGCCGCACCCGCACGACGGGCCCGCGCTTCCAAAACAACCCAAGAGTCGACGTAAAATTTCGCTTCCGTGGTTCAGGCAAAGTTCGATGAGCGCGCCTCATGCTGCACTTTCCCGCCAGCATACTATTGATACGCCGAGCTCCTTTCATTCCCGTCTCCTCAAAGGCAACCGATCCCGCCAGGTGAAAACATTGCGCCTGCAGTGTTGCATTGTGTAGCTCTCGCGCATGTACCCCCCATCCCCGCTGACCTTCAGCGCGGCCAGAGGCCAATCGTTAAACTCTTGCGCCTTGCATTTGCACTAAATATACCTCACGTTTGTTGCATCGCTTCGTTGTTATTATATCACTATATTTTGTACATTGAATACTAATACTAAGAATATTGAAGCAGTATATCTAACTTTTTGTCACTCACATCACCGTATTACATTGCACGTTAAATGTTTTAGGTTATTTTTTCTTAAATTTTTCTTGACATTTGTATCCGAATTTAGAAAATTAATCAATTCCGAATCAGTATTTTTTACAGACAATTTTATTGAGATCTGAATCTGAATATCAGTGATTGCAAATAAAATTGAGCCGTTTAGACTATTAGACTATCTTATGAATGATTTATTCATTTACGAGTAAATAATTATAAGAAATTTATACAACGCACTAGATTTTACCGACTACCATATTTGTACCTACATCAGTAGAATAAGAGAAATAAATTTTGAACGTAGTCCAACTGTTACTGGTACTGCATATTGAGTGGAACTTTATATTTGTTTGTTAATGTTTCTTATCTACCACGGAAAGCATCGTTACATAGACAGTCATGACAGATTATAATGACCACACTTATCATACATATATATTGGGACGAGAGTATTCCTTTTTACATATTGATGAAGAATTTTTGAGAGGCCCCATGCTTCTGTTTTATATCGTTACAATTGCATCTGTTCGGATTTGATATTCAATGACCGTATTATTGTTTTATTATTATATCCTACATTATTGTTACAATCACGCTTACTGGTGGACAGCACAATTGACAGCGATATGAGTGTATATAATCTAACAAACATGAACGTGTCTTGTTTGTTTGCTTGTTTGCTTCCTTCCGCTAACCTCTGAATTTACCAGTTGAATATAAAAATTATTTTTTTATGTTGTAGTCAGAAGTACCTACTACGAAAATATATAAGTTTTTAGTAGATCTTATAGAAAATCCGCAGTACCATATATCGACCTGTTATAAAAAGCCACGGTGAGGCATACATTTTAAAGAGAGTTTTATGAAGATATACTTTATGAATTATATTTGGATGCATCTTTTAGGAGATGACGTAAAATTAACATTATTCAATACTGCGCACGAGTCTAATGTATAGACTCGTGTATGGTAACTATATAAAGCTGTTCGTGACGGCATTCAAAGTCGGGGTAACGTAACATCACAAAAAAATATCATCACGCCTGTGATCCCCGAAGGGGTGGACAGAGGAGTGTAATACATTCCCACATTTTATTAGTCATGTTTAAATCCCAGGTAATAGGTTGTGAGCCTATTTCCATACACCAGGCACAATTCCAGACTCCGAGTTACTACTAAAAATTC
>DWFT01000957.1:0-10285 GCA_018246795.1 Microceris patrobas patrobas
ATCAATTACTTACCAAAGTGCTGTGTGAATTTTACTGACTTTTCTGTGTACTTCCCAATCTGCGACAGCATCTCCAGAACCATGCCATCAAATTTCCATTGCTTGCAGGTTTTTTTCACCTCATCAATGAGTGCCTTCTGCTCTGAATGGGAAGTTGATTCAGAGAAGAATGCCTTTAGGTCTGACTGCTGCCAGTTATCGAACAGAAGTCTTGGTACAACTGTAATTTTGTTATGCAGTTTGTTTGAAAAAGAGCATATTGTACTAAAGAGTGAGTCATAAGAGTATTATTCTTTCTCCACATTATATTTTCTCATTGTGATTCACATGCCAGAATACAGACTGAATATGTAATTATTAATTATCATCACACCAGACTTGGTTCTTCAGGTCCAAGGGCCAGATCCTTTAAGGTATTGTAAAAAAGTTAGAAGCTATCACTTAATAAATCTCATGTATGATATAGGTTTTAGTCATGGGTGACATAGGTTCTGAATTTAGGATACTGGATATCCTCCACTGCATGTATCCAGTTGCTTAGATACTTGTCATCAACAATAACAGATTCAAAGTCCCCAAACAATTTATTTACCAAGCATATGAATTTCTAGATGAGCCTGTGTCTGCAAGGAACATATGACTATGATATCAAGTTACTTAATTTCAATAGCTATTGCCTTTATAGTGAGTCTCCATGTGTTCTGTATCAAGTGAATTATCAAACTTTGAAACTGCACCATAATGCTTAAACCTATTTAGTCCTATGTTCACAATATTTTTGAGTTTTAAACTTTTAATATTATTGCCAACATATTTTACTGCCTCTATAGAAATAATGTCTATGACTTAATAGGAACTTTTATTTACTTACAGGGCCATTTAGGTGCTTATTTCTAAAGTTGAATGAAACTTTTCTAAAAAATAAATATACTCACTTCTTAGGCTGCTCTCTGCACCTCTTTGCCGGATTGTTTTCATCCAGGCATGGTCCACATCGTGCAAGCCAGTTATTATGTATATATTTGGAGTTTGTCTCTTAATCTGCAGCCATACTGGCGAAATAAAATTGAATTTTGGGGACCATGTCTTGGCAACATTATAGCCTTTGTTATTCCACTAAAAATTTAACGTTAAATATAATAATATTCCGTAAAACTATAAATTGTTTACGATAATCTTTAATAGAGAAAATAATAGATATGAAACTAACAAATTTAGTCAAGAATAGGGTAAGGTAATTAATAATTGAGACAACCCGAAAACTGCTTACAGGTGTCACGTAAGCCAAAACGGTATTTGGGAAGTTCCTCCGAGACACATCATGGTGATGTGTCGCGTGGTATTTGAGTATATCTTTGACTAGAGGCGTCTCCACCACCAGTTTTCGATCGAGAACATTGTTCTTCCGTCCTCCCTCTTGCGGTTTCACGTTTTTTTGGGACTTTTTGTCCGTCGTCGGGGGTGACAAAGTAGCCAAACATGCACTTAAAAGAAAGAGAACATGTAACGACGTAGTCAAACATTTCATCGTTTATATTTTAATCAATTTTAAAACAAAATGACCCGGCATCGCCCAAGGGTAGTCTATACTATTTAATACATTTGACTATAATTTTTTTTATTGTTAAATCCAATAGGTCTGAATTCGGCACTTTTGGCCATTAGTCAAATGTTTTATTTCGGTCATAAAAGGTACGGCTGTTGATTGCATCTGTTAATACAGAGAAGCAATCTAGAGGCAACCATATACTTTTCTAGGAATAGTAACATATCTCTAACTAATTTCAAATAAGACAAAATTTGTCTTAATACTCACTAAATACTATACTACATCGCGTACTAAATATACTCAACACTGATATTGCACACTATCCTAATCTTGCAGTATTTTAACCTAACTAAATAAGAACTAATATTATTATCATTAAAAACGAACAACCTATTGGGATAAACTGGAACGAATTTTCCTGTTTCATAGATCTATTCTAAGTTATCGATATAGCAACTACTTGTGGCTCTTGACTGCTCGGATACTATTCTTTTCGAGAAAAAAACAGTCCACATTACTATACGTAATTATAATCACCCTAGTGGCAAGTCCTTTTCCCATAATCCAAAAAATGCATAAATAACAAGCAATTTGAGGAAATTGTAAACACACATTTAACAAATTTAAAAGCTAATTTAAGCGAACCATTTTTTCTCGGCAAATATGTAAAGGCGACTACTATTTTACAGTGTGATAAATAACTATAGCATAATAAACACTTGTTATGATTACTATTATAGTTACTATTTTTCTTTTTAGGTACATTATTAGTTGCTACCGTTAAGATCAGCACGGAATAAATCACAAATAACACAAATAATATATTAGCTTTTCATTCCGTACCTTCACGGATTATTTTCAATAGCTTAGGAATAACTATATTTTTAAATAATTCATTCGTACAATAATTTCTGTTTTTTTGTTAGGAGCATTACAACTGACTGTGTTACCGCCTTCCATGCTTCCTCTGAATTATAAATTAAAAGAAAGTAATGTCTGCAATGGTCGACGGACTCGTACATAAACAGTATTTTATCAGAAACGGAGTCTGCAACATGGCTCCACGATGGCTTTCGCGAATAATCGCACTTATTGTTGTGATCATTTCGCTAGGTAAAATTTGCACAATACATAATAAATTGAAACAGAATACTATTTATAAACTGGGCGCTTTTAAAGAAAATAATGATTTTAAGCGGTTATTTGCAATGTTAGCTCACGTAGCGTTAATTATTAAAGAGTAATTTATTTCAGGAGTGTGTGGAAAAAATGTGCAAAAAAGGAGTTCGAATAACGTAAAGTGTCACGAAAATGGAAGATTTTACAGGTTTGTTTTTAAATTGTAACTAATGTTGACTATATATCCTTAGTTATAAGTGAAATTATTTTATAAACTTCAGAACTAGGTATGTAATATCAGTCTACAAAAGATCCATATGCAAATTTGTTAACAACAAAATGATTCCTAAATTCATAATTAAAAAAAATTGAGGTTAAACACTACATAAAATATTAAATGTAACATGCCTGTAATCCACGAAAAGGTAGGCAGAGAAGTATAGTACACTCAGACGCTTCTCCAGTTAGGTTTACGTTCTATTAAGGAATAGCGGGTGAGCCTATTGCTATACACCGGGCACAAATCCAGATTTGGAGCCCTTACTAACAATTTCAAGTTAGAAAGATCCAATAGGGTCATTCAGGTTCTCTCGATCAGCAGTCGCGCTTACAACCACTTGACAAACGAGACAATCAATGGATTATACCTACACAATAATTAAAATGTAGGTAAGTTGTAAATTAATTGTCCTATCTAGGTATATAGAGATATAACTTTACAGATGTACAAAGTGAAGCCAAAATAGTAGCTAACTGTCTCGTAATGTAAAATCTTCGAAAATCAAAAGGAAACCGAGTTCAGCACGACTCAGTGTGGTTTAGTTAAGTCTCAATCTTGCTATATACATAAATACCTTTTAAATTACACAATATAACATAAATTTTTGAGATTTGTTATGAACAAAATTTTATATAATACTTAATTTCGGTTTTAACTTAAGGATTTCAGTGAGTTAAGGACTTAAGGAATCATCACTTAAATCAATTTTTCGTAAATAGGTACCTAATGAAATAATATGTGAACACGTCAATACATTTCGTTACAATAGATATTATTTATCTTCTGTACACATTTTTATAGGTACAGTAAATTTATTAAGAAATATCAAACGAAAATAATTTATGTACGAGTAATCTGCTCTAAAAACATTTATAATGAGCAAAACAGTGGTCGCGATGTCTGACGTAATAAAATTGAAAGCCAAAAGTCAGTCATTTTAATGATCGAAGTGAAATTACCGTATGGTGTCAAGAAAGCTGTGTCGCTAGGCAACGTAGCTAACACTTGAGGTATTTTTCTGGCTAGCAGTGGTTACGCAAGGTATTCGAGGACGGTTATATCTTTAGCTATATTTCTTTATTTTAGGTATATCTAGGACAGCGGGAAAAAATATTATAAAAATGAGGAACTGCGTTCAGACATGTATGAAGGTTATACTTTAAAGATTAAATACGCGAATATATATTTAAAAAAATACTGACATTATTTACATAACATAATATGTACTATCACGCCTGTATTTTTCCTACGAGGTACGTTCTTCGCAATGATGTAGTACATTCCTAATATGTATATCCCTGTTGTTATATAATTCCCACTATGTAATGGGGGGTTAATTTTTTGCTTTATATTGGGTACAAATCTAGACACGGAACTATTACTAGGAATTTCAATTAGGTACATTTATTATTGATCGATGTTTTTACCTTGCTCTTGCTTCAAAGTCTATTTTTAAGGAAATCACCTTAGAAAGTTTATATATTTGAACGACAATACGACGTTATACTATTTTACAAATTTAATATTGCGGTTTATTACTCTCTTACATGCAATTAGATATCTTCTCAAATATTATCTTGTTAGTTAAATACCCATTACTTACTTTTTTATAATGAAACATCATGTTTATATTTTTGTCAAAATAAACGCCTATCAAGCAAAATTACCACATTTTTACCATATTTAAAATTTTAGCATGCAAAAGCTCAAGTCTACTATTTTATAAACATTATTAGTCAACATGTAATATGCAAGATATAAACAGGAAAGATATAAAAATGAATATACAATAGTCATATACAAACAATCAAACAAAGTCTATACGTTGTTGTATAAAAAGTATTACATTAAATGCTGATGACAAATGCGGTAGTACTAGTAATCGTAATAGGAAACACTTCCTGGCTTCCTACTGTACGTTACGATTCTACGATGTACGATAGAACGCGTGGGGACATTGACCCGAAAGACTTTCGCTACAACCTTGACAAACGGCTGCCGTCCGCGCCGGCGCAGTGGGGTATATTTCACATAACTTCAATTTCCTGTACGAGAAATTCACTTTCGCTGTTCCTCACTTCGATTTGCTCAAACCAATGTGATGTAAGACGTAAATAAAATATGTCATTAAAGCATACGTTTCGCCATTACGTAGATGCGTCTAGAATCTAGACTCTAGATATCTCATTTTGGTTGCGTAACAGAGGAACGGATAGTCGTTATTTTGGAAAAGTTCGTTATTTTGAGTCAATGATCTAGTCACTCACTTTATGTAACAACAGTTTTTGCGATTTTTTTTTTAAATACCGTTATCAATGACCAGATCGGGTAGAACGAATCTAGAGCTAACGGTTTGGATATTATCCAAATTTTAAATTCTTTAACACAAAAAAAGTGTTGTATCGATAGAAATGACTAAATAACCTGTGGCGCAACCTATATTATACATCTATTGTCAATAATTACTTCAATATTAAACTTAGATAATAGCTTGATTTAACTAATATAAAGTATACTACATAACATAAAATATATAAATAAGACAATGTCAGCTCAAGATAATACTCTTTTTAAATACGTTAAACTCAATGCCAACATTACTTCAATATGCGTCATCATCATTAGTTTGTCTTAGTCCACTAATAGCCATAGGCCTGCCCTAGGGAGTTTTTATCCATAGTCCCCACGCTGGTCATGCTGTTTGATGATCACAAAGCTCATTAATACACGTGCGTTACCTAAAACGCACACATGCCCCTCACAGAAATCCAGACAGAACAGAAGAAACCATGTGGACGAGTGACGAATGCGCTAAGTACTATCTCTGCCTGGAGGGCGACGTGTTCGAGTTCCGTTGCTCACCTGGTTTACTTTTCGACGTCAATCGACAGCTGTGCGACAAGCTGCAAAACGTTCATAACTGCGATCTGACGACAGGTTGGTGGATTTTTGCTCACGTCTTTATATAATTTCGCGTTAATAAATAAACGAAGTCGTCTAGCAAAATCAAAATAATTCAACGACAAAAACTTTGCGATTACCAGCACGCTGAATTTGTTGACAAAGAAATAAATGAAAGCCATATTTTTGACCGCTCAAAATGAGATTTAAAAGACTATTTTTTTCCAAGATAAAAGTGCATCATTGGTTAAATATATAACCTATAGGTTACAAAGAAAAATAATGCCTAATGGCATTCTTTGCTAGAGTCAATAGAGGATGATAATGAGAATATGTGTCAGACACAAAAATGTAAACATATAATATTGTGATTACCCCCAAAATAATTTTTTTTTCTCTACTTTTTATACCTTAGACTTCCTTTTTCAGAAACTCTTATATCCAAGCCGTTGCTGCAAGATGCGCCTTGTGCCAATGAAACCCATCTCGGCTGTTCCGACGCCAGATGCATTCCTGCAGAGTACTTCTGCGATGGCTCCAACGACTGTGAAGATTCTTCAGATGAAGTATTTCATGTTCTTCTACCTTAATCTTCTACAAATCTTCCACAAATACAATTTGTTGAATTAACATAAAATAACGCAGCTTAGTCAAAGTTTATTATTGATATTGAGGATAAATACGAATGCGAGTTTAATTTGTGAAATCTGCTAACATCGACTATGATCTTAACCATTATGATTCTAAGAGAAGACCCATGCCTAACAGTTGAGCGATAAAAATGTTTGATGATAATCATTATGGTAGGTACATACGAGTATATCAATGAGAATTTTGTGCAATCATCTTCAACTTGAGATCAGCGTAGTAATAGAAAATTCGGCATGTACCACCAATTCAGTAACTGCTAGCCGGCTTACGAATAATGTCCGACTTACATGTATAAAGTAATTTAATTTACACGTTTCACTGCTTTTCTAATATTTAAAAAATACTTATATCCGATAATGACGAGTCATTAACTTTCACCGTCTGTTTATACGTAAAATGACCAAGCAAACATGAGAACCGTTCATTACATATTATACACATACATACTCGTATAACTTTGTATTATAAGCATTTTTCTATTTACTGCCTCGTTGGTGGAGTGATTGCGACCGCGACTGCTGTTCAAGTAATCCTAAGTTCTAATCCGGATCGAGTACTATAGGATTTTACTAAGTTCCATTTTCTAGTAGTGACTCGGAGTCTGGATCTGTGCCCAGTGTATGGTAATAGACACACCATCTATTGCATTGTGGGACGTATAGAAGTGTCCTACACTCCTCTGTAATCCCGAAGGGACAAGCCTTTCAGACGTGATGTTACGTTATAAGTATTTTAATTGAAAAAATTATTACACAACATTTTGAAAGCTTTCCCATAAGGAATCAAAGCATTAAAAAGATTTCAGAGTTGTTAAATCTTATCCAGGGATGGTGTGATATCAATTACGATCCCAATTCCGCGGCACCTTGCGACCCAGGATTATGTCATCTACCCGAATGTTTCTGTACGAAAAACGGTAACGAAATACCCAGCAACCTTGTTCCGAGTCAGGTAAGCTTATTATGCATTTCCAGTTAAGAATAAATAAATAAAAATGATGACAACTATGTAAAATTTTCTTCAATCAATATTACATGCCAGACACCGCAAATGATCACGCTGACGTTTGACGGTGCAGTCAACCACGAGAACTGGGACATCTACGCGAAACATCTCTTCACTCTTGATCGCCGGAATCCAAACGGCTGTGGAATAAAAGCAACTTTCTTTGTCTCCCATCCGTACACAAATTACAGACATGTACAGAAACTATGGAACGATGGACATGAAATAGCGATTAATTCGATTACGTAAGTTTATATTTAAATTTTAACGGCTAATTTTTGAACCTCACGTGTGATTTGGATAGTCTGACTTACATTAATAAAGACGTGTAAGTTTCACAAGAATTATAATTATTTTTGAAATATATTTCCATCTTTTAGACTGTTTGGTTTTACTTTAATTTCACAGGCATCGCGGTCCAGAAGAATGGTGGTCCAAAAACGCTACTGTAGAGGATTGGTTTGACGAGATGGTTGGTCAAGCTAACATAATAAACAGATTTAGTAGAGTATGGATGGAGGATTTTAGGTAATGACAATCATGACAGCTTCTACCTGCTTCGTATTTTGCTACTGAAGTTGTTGAACTTGTTTGTGAAACAATTAATCACAATGTTTTATGAATTGCAGAGGTATGCGCGTACCATATTTATCCGTGGGATGGAGTCGTCAGTTCCTGATGATGCAAGAGTTCGGTTTTGTTTACGATGCAACAGTGGTTGCGCCGGTTTCCAATGCGCCTTACTGGCCGTATACTCTCGACTACAAAATGCCACATACATGCATGGGTAATTTTTTTTGTTCAGAGCATGTAAATTAGAGCATGTTTTGTTTGTATAACTCGCAGAAGTTAACTATGCACCCCTCTATGTTGACATTAGCAAATACTGACATGTCCAAGGCGTAAGCGGTAGACAATGGTGGATGGAGAGGCGGGAAGGGAGGCATATTCCTCGTTAATGCCAAGTTGATTTCTGCATGTATTATACACATTAAGATCAATTTATGTATCTACCGTCTTCTTTTTTATGACTTGTATTTAACATGGCATATATAACAAGTAGACCGTGTGAAATTCGATTAAGTAAGATGTTATGAGTGTCTATTGTTACGGAGGACGCGCTGACACGACTTGTAAGATAATAGTCTTAAGATCCATGTCTTCAAGCAATTATTGAATGATTTCACAGTATTTTATGAGAAGATTTATTTTACTGATATATACATATAGACATAATTAAGCTTCCTTCAAGTTTTCAAAATTTTTACTTGTTATTGCGTGCTTTTATAATGTAAGGTAGTCGGTAATACATTTTAAAATACGAACTTTTTCTATTTAGGAAACAATCAATACTGCCCGACCAGAAGCTATGCAGGCTTATGGGAAATGGTCATCAACCCTCTGGTAAATGGTGAACACACTTGCGCTACCCTTGAGTATTGTCCGTCTACCCTCAAAGGAACAGATGTTTACAATATACTTATGGAAAACTTCAAACGACACTATCTGAAAAACAGGGCACCTTTTGGAATCCACCTTAACTCCACATGGCTGAAAAATAAAGAATATTTAGTGGCGTTGAAGGCAGGTTGACTTTAAATAAATTGACATCCCCCCCTTCCCTTCCCTTAAGTCGTTGACATTAAACAATGTAAAATCGCTAGGTCATCTAATCATCCCCTTAGTAGAAATTTTATTATGAACAAGAATGTGTAATTATTCACTATAATATTACAAACTGGCTTTTCAGATACAAAATAAATTTAGTTTCCAATGGACCTTAATACCCTTTTCAGAAGGGCATAAATTACTGTTATTTTTAAAAATCATCTCAATACATTTCAGAAATTCATAGATGAACTGCTAAGGCTGCCAGATGTTTACTTCGTGTCATACCGGGAAGTTATTGAATGGATACGCCGTCCAACTCCAGTACTACAACTGAAGAAGTTCCAGCCCTGGCAGTGCAAGGCACGTCATTTTGAACCTGCTGAAGTCGCCTGTACTAAACCGAACACTTGTAAACTTTCCTCCAAGATATTAGAACATGATAAATATATGATCACTTGCACTGACTGTCCAAAGAGTTACCCATGGATAAGAAACGAATTTGGCTTTGAATAAACATTAAGTTACATACAAAATAATATCAATGAGTTACCCTTAAAATAAGTAGTTATTATGATTTAGTATGTTGAAGTGCTTAATTTATTTAATATGCTTTCTTAAGTATTGAACTGTGCAATATTTTGTTAAGTAGAATAATTTTTTAAATAGCAAGACATTTCGTTTTATTTTATCCCAAACCATTTTAACTGGTATTTCTTGGTCTGTGCACCTATCGTGTAACCAATTGAATGTAATGTCTTTAATTTCTCTGTTGTCCTTCTACACGAACATATGAGATCCCTCTTAAAATTAGAAAAAATGGTGTCAGTTTGTTGTGCTAGCCAAATATGAATTTTGGCATACTTTACCCTCATACATACATATCTTCACACCAGGTCACTTCCTGAACTAAACCTAACCAAACCGAAAAAGGGGACATATTCTCATAGTTATGTAATATAGACATAGTTATGTAATATATTAGGGGGGCATATGTTCAGTAGTGGACATCTAGAGGCTAACGATGAATATAAATATATGTATAAAGTTATGTAATATATTTTACTTTTAAATGTTATGTAATTGTTTATTCACATGATTATAAATGTACCAGATTACCTCGGAGACAGTCTCCGCCGCGACCTCGCTGCAAGCACCGGGAGCTCATGAGG
>DWFT01000958.1:0-10282 GCA_018246795.1 Microceris patrobas patrobas
CAGTCGTAAAATATACATACACGTTAAGCGAAAGCTCGGCCGATCTATAAGCACAAGCACGCACACTATCACACCGTGCAGTACACGTCAAAGCACAGCTAAGGACCCGCCGCGCTCGTGAATCGCAAGAACTATCCATGGTATGCGGAGTAGGGGGTGTTAGGTTCTTTATTATCGTTACGAAATTTTTCGATCGGTCGCCGCGCTCAAAGCCCGCAATAAAAGCTATGCAATAGCTTAAAAATTGATGTATAAAAAATATATCAAGAACATTCAATTTGATAACTTAAAACGAAATGAAACCTGCATCAAATTGAGGAAATCAATGTCACAAAATGAATCAAAGCATTTCCGAACTAAGCGCTAATGCAAATGTTCATCACACCTAGGCTTCGTTTATGGCATTAATATGAAACGAAAGGAAGGTTATATTTTAATAAAAAACCACAGGATTCAACAGTCGGTTAGATAAAATTTTAAAGAATCAGTAATTCGAATTTAAAGAACCACGAATACGATTTTAAAGAATCAAAACATCGAACAAAGAAATCGCAATGATTCAACGGACAGCTCTAATTAAAACCGGAAATCGACAATTGATGACAATTTCCCGTACAATTAATCAGCGGTAGACGGTGCTTATAAAGTAGACTTTTGTACTTTTAAATTTCGAACATTATGAAAGCGTTTCCGTGAATATTCCAAGCAAACGAGGTTACAGTATTCATTATAATATATCTTGTCATATGTTTTTCATAAGCGGTCATGATATTTCTTTTATCATTATTATTATATTAAAGTCACTGAAATAAGCAATGGATTTTCCATTACATATTTTATATATAATTTTAACACAATACATAGATTTAAGCAACAGTATCGGTTTAAATATATTAATACATTTTTATCTCACAAATACCTTAAATAAAAATTTTAGATTTTGTGTAGTCACTAAAAATTGCATGTGATCTCAATAGGTATATATTTAAGTTACCTACAATTAGTTGTTCGAATATTGATGTAATTAAATTTACAAATTAAAGGCTGATATGTGTTTTTCTCATCACAATGAAAAATCCGAATAAAGCACAATGAAAAATGCGAATAATGAACAATGAGAAATGCGAAGACACACAAGATATTCCCATAAAATAAACATAAATGTGTTTCCAAAAATAAACACATTTTCTTTCTTTTTTTCTTTCATATCTAAAACAAACCTCAATTCATACGTTTTAATGTCACAATCTAATCTATACAAAGACACTCGTATTCCCATTGATATCAATGAAGGTATAAAATTGCTTTAGCATTGAAGTTATTCCTGACATTTTAACTTTATGTGCCTTCAAATATAAATTAATGTTAACTCACAGGTTCCAGGAGGATGTAAAGCAGATTTCACAAGTTTTTAATCCCCGGCGCTGCGAACAAATGGTCGCTATAAAGGAGCCTCCACCGACCATTTGTCAAGCGAACGAGGCGAAGCAATGATTTCTGAAATAATTTCTCTTCAAGTCTTTATTTAGAGGTGGCTTTATCAATGCGGTTTGGATAAAATTAAAGATTGCGAACATTTTGCGTTTTTATCACTCGTTTCTCTTTTATAAGAGATTATATCTCTTTAATGGAAAAAAAAATTCGTAAATAATCTTCTTAACGCGGCGTATTATATTTTTTAACGTAAATATTATAGCTAGATATGTTTTTATTTAAAAAATGATATTGTTAGATGTATTTCTTGCAAAACACCAGTATTGTAACGGAGTTGGAGCAGTTAGTCATTGTAAACCCATAAGCTATTCCAGTTCTGTCCTCACGAGTAATATAACCCAATAAAATATACAGAGTGTGTGCTAAGATTACTTTTAAAATAAAGTTTGGGACGTTCTATTTAAAATATCAAATACGAATCTCTACATAGAGTTCAACGCTAGACGCAGTGGACGTTGATTCGCCTAAACTTTTATAGTGTCCTGCACAATTTACTTTCTGTGGCCGCCAGATTTTAAATTGGAGACATCGATTATATTATATATTCTGTTGGTCGTTCCCTTTTTAGGGAAATTTCAAGGAAATTGAAGTGATAGCTCGGGGATAGAGCGAGTCGCAGACGATTAGGGTGGCTTGTTGAATTTAATGGGGACTGCAAAGGGCATTCGTTAGTTCGAGACGAGGTTTGCCAGACGTCTCGTGCAAAAATATTTTGTATCAGAAGTATTGTGGTGTGAGACTCGACATGTACTTATTTTATAAGTATATAGAATAATTGAACCAAACGTTTGAAAAACAATTGTTCTAAATATGCATTATGTATGTGCTATTACTCTCGTTTTAAAAACTATTATGTGTATATTTTAATTTAATAAGTTAAACGTATGTTCTCGAAATGAATTAATAATAAATAATCTCAAGGATAACATAATAAACTAAAAAAACAAATTCGAAATTGGCATAATCGCAATTGGCGTCAGTCATTGACAGCACTATCGGACTCACACTTCGCTGCCAAATGGATGTCTGAAAGTTCGTCAGGTGATACGGAACGAATGATTTTTATAATCGAAGCGAAATAACGATAAAAATTACAATGGCAATATCCAATCTTGATGACACAATCGTCAGTCGTACTGACGAACGGCCGATGATAACTGGAAAAAAACCGTTCCAAAACTAACATAGCATCGTGATTCATACGTCGAATTCCAGATTTATTATTCGACGAAAACTCATGAATCTGACACGAGGCGTATTTTTGTTCAGATATAAAGTGTGATCGCGACGCGAACGAAAATATAGGACCGGTATCTAGGGTTTTATTGCGAGAATAAATAAAACAGCATCTGTAGAATCGGTTTAGCAGATAGCATGGGAAGGTGCATTGATGAGGGAGTGTCTACACGCACCGATTAAAATCACACGAAATATGACGTATCTTAAAAACAACTTACCTAAAAATACCATGTGCTGACTGTTTTATTGTAATTTTGTCATAAAAAGTGTAAATATTGACTTTACTAGGTAATACATTTTTAGCTCTTTGCAAATTGAAGCTGTTTTAGACTTTTTAAGGCATTCATGGGAATAGCTGTTTAACAATGCCATTAAGAAGTAGATTTAATTTTTAAATTATAAATCTTTGGTTCACACCAAACATTTATAATTTAAAACTTCAATCAACTTTTCTTCGAAATAATCACTTATTTCGAACAAATTAGACTAAATTGGGAATGATAGAGTGTGCAAAAGTGGCTGGCAATGGTTGGATTCGAAGAGGTGAAGATCGAGCTCAGTGGAGTGCTATTGGAAAGGTCTACTTATATGTCCAACATTGGATGGGAGTAGGCTGATCATTATGATAATGAGAGTGCTCTTTGACGCACAAGGAGAAATAAATTCATTGATCGCTTAAGAGACAGCAATGAAGTAACTTCGTTACATTACTCATCTGTGAGAAAAACCAAACCGTTATTCATAGTTTATTGTATTTATATTAACAAAAATACTATTATAATATTATCAGTTTATTGGCTATTGTCTTTAAACGTTTTAATACAGACAAATATAAGGGATTTTACAAAACACAGTTATTACGCCATGATATTTGCTGTACTGACTCAATCACGTCATACACAGCATTTCTTATAATCATATGGATATGTTAACCACACAAATAAGTTATTTAATACTATTAACAAGGACTTAATCTTCACACTCGACCATATTATAACACAATAGGATACTTTGATTACGCATCCAAGTTACACAAGAGAATCTTATCCGAACTCATCCGATTTTGTATCTTTAAATATGTGAACTCCTTAAGGGGTGCCGATGAAGCTTAAGGGGTATCCGGATTAAGATTTGAGGGACCATTACTTTCGCCAGGATGAATAAAATATCATAAGCTGCGATTATACT
This sequence comes from Microceris patrobas patrobas, assembly GCA_018246795.1. NCBI lineage: Eukaryota > Metazoa > Arthropoda > Insecta > Lepidoptera > Hesperiidae > Microceris > Microceris patrobas. The sequence goes on from DWFT01000958.1 coordinate 3,922, forward strand.
TGTAATCTATGAATCTCATTACATTGACGCGACGTCGGCGGAGGAAAATCAGTTTTACTGATATTTTACGATCTTGGTCAGGTTTAAATGTAAATTTTATTGAAACCATTTGACGATGAAGATAGAGGATTGATCCAAGTCTATACCCATAACGGTACTGCATGTTTCGTAATACGGGTATGTATAAAAAGTTACGTAAGTTCAAAGTTATGTTAGTAAGAAGTTATATATGTACATACATATGTATTTCAGCTGTGAGACTCAATGTACACCTAAGCTTGCACAAATTTTGACATCGTTAGTATACCTGAAGTTATATAATTCATTTATTTGGATAAAAAATGAATGTCAGTTTTTTTTCTAGATTGGCTAACAGGCAGTCACCTGATGCCAAGTGTTTACTATCGCCTTTGAACATTTACGGCACCCGAGGAGTGCCCAAAGCGTTATGGGCGTTGAAGAAAAACTCTTTCCTTAAGGAACTCCATCTAAAACTAAGTTAAAATATTTACCTAAGATACATATATCGAAAGTAACATGAATATCAACCGTTAATTGATATTGACTTGTGCTAACAGACATTTAATTTTGTTCAAATCATAAGAGCGTGTCTTTGTTTTCTGTATCTGTTTCACGGTTATTCTTGCAAAGAACATCTTAATATCAAAGAATATCAAAGGAACGATAGTCCAGAAATGCAAAAGTAAGTTGTTTCTTACATTGTATTGTTCTCGGGTGGCTTTATCACGGTAAGAGGAATGTTAAGTGCTTTTTATTGTTTGATGCGCAGTTAAATGCATGCTTTTAGAAGAAAACAACGAGGCTTAAAAGTTCTTCCTAGTCGTCATTACGAAAAGCTGTAATGAGATTTTTGGTTTTGTATTATTAAGAAGATTATATTACATATCGATGCATACGTTATTTTATATGATGAACATTATGTATGGTCTGTTGGTTCAGAGGTTAGCAACATCGATTGCTTAGTGGTTGTGGGTTTGACTCCTATGCGGAGTACATACAATGAACGAAAGTGTTTTTTTCTATATCTGACCGCAAAAAAGATGGCCGCTGAATATATACTTTTATGTAACATATGATATGCCTTCAGCTTTATTTTTTATAAAGCATGGTCCCTGTCTAGTTTTAACCACGATGGCTGTTTGTGGAGATCTCACAAGATTACTTATTCAACATATTCGTGTACAGATATAGAAGTCGTCAGTACATCCAACGTGATATTTTATATACAAAATAAGTGTGGAGGACGAGTTCTGGAAATATGTATGAAATAAAATGTTTTTTTTCGTTTGACTTATATTGTAATAATAGACCTCATATAATGTTGCCAAGAATGCAGTTTTTATGAGAAGATAACCGAGACATAGTTGGACAGATGTCTAAAAAGAGTCGACAGTCCAGAGATGTTATGCACAGTTCTACATGTACCTACTCGTATAAATTGTATTTTCCCAAGTGCCATCGATGCGGCGAAAGAAATATAAAATTCCTTTTCACTAAGAGTGCCTGTCGTCGCACCGAAGTAACAATTATATGAAGCTGTGGTTAGCAGTCATACTAAAATATTATGAGTCCTAATTTAGTCGTCAAGCTTGCAACTATACGAACAATAACGAACCCAGTGGTGATCGAAATTCGACTATAAGTCTCGATCTTATTACAAAATTTGTAATAATTTCACGTTTAATGTGAATTTTATTAGAATCCTTATATCTAAATGTATAATTCTATATATTTATATTCTGTACTAGTATGGTGCAGGCAGTGGGAGAACTTATGCTCTGCTATTGCCAACCCACATGCCCAGCTTGGATATTATGGGCAAAGACCCATCAGGGTACGCCTACGACCAATAGTGGACTTAAACAGGCCGATGATGATAATAGTATTATTTAGGGCTATTATGTATCTGAAATTGTTAATAAGAATATAAGCAATGAATGCTTAATTTAATGTGTTAGTAACGATTATTACGATGAGGATTTATGTATTTGTAATACATATCATATTATGTTTTTTTTAGTATTTTACACTTTTCTTCCTACAATCATTAACTATGTCAAATCGATAGGCCTGCATGCGCGCAACATTCCTTAAAAAGCAGTACAAAGATTTCTCGTCACGTACTTAAATAAAAATAACGTGACATACAGCTGAGGTTCGCCGACCACATCAAATAACTTGGCATGTACTCTACTGTATTATTCATTAGCACATTTTATAACATAAAACAGCCAGTTTATCGTTTGCCCTCATCTCCAACGCTCAGCTGAAATGTTAATCCGACACACATGTGGCTGGTACTGACCAACCAAGAGAACCAATCATTGTCTCTTTTTATACATATACATACTTATATATATATTTTGATATAATAACAGTGTAATATTTTGACATTTTACACTAGTCGCAAATGAGTGATATATGATGTGATGAGTGATATATGATTTGATGAGTGATATTTGTATGTATGTGTAGGTATACATAGGTTTGTGTGTGTCAAGGTACATACGTACATACATTGACCCCTCATAAAAGCTCAAATACCTCGCTGATATGACAGACGTTCTATCCTTACATATTGATCTAAATATTAGGCGCGGTTTTAGCGATCTGATTCCACACAAAATTCAAAATAGGTGACACAAATTTCAAAATTACGTGCGTTAATTGAAACTGGTCAAATTAATCCGCTGATAAGATATTAATCGAATAAAATAGTCACTCATGAGTCTTTATACAGAAATTGTAAAGAAAAGAACATGCAATCTTAATTTTAGTTTTGGAGTTTTGAACTTCTAAGCCCTACTTAAACATTAAAGTAACAAGTAACTCAAAATCTTCCATTGGCCGGCGCGGCGTGGCGGACCATGGCTTTAGATTTTCTTATTTTGAGACGAAACCCGTGTTCAACAGTAAAACTATAAAAGAGTTGACGATGAAGATGATGATGTTGTTAACTAAAAATCATCATCAGATCCAAACTGGATAGAGCTAATAAACATACATTTTACAATATAAACTTATGAAATAATTTTGTATCAAAAACAGAACCCATACTCATCAATCAAATGAGCAGTTCAGCAACCAGCCACTCAATATATATACTAAAAGACTAAATTAGAACGAAGGGTTTTGGAATAGCTAGAGTACTATTAATACTAACTATAAATAAGTTTATAACTTGATTTTGCAATAACGACATTCTAGCAATAAACATTACTGATTCGAATTAAAACAGTGAACATCAATAAAATAGGCAGTAATTTGAAAAAATTGTGCCTTTTGTCGACAGTCCATCACAGGCTTCCGGAAACAGACAAGCAATTTGTTTTAAAACATTCGAGTAATTTTTGACTTTATACCTCCAATTCCCTGATAAGCAATTTATTGTACAAACGAAGTTAATTGAATTGCACAGACAAACAGATAAACACTATATGTATGTATAAAAGCAATCAAGCGCATTTATGTGTAGTAATACGTCATCCGATCACTAGGGATGGTATAGTTGATTGGTTGGTACATTTTTGTATCAACTTTGCTACAAATGTACAGCTTGCGATTAGTTTAGTTAATTGTGGGGTATTTTAAAATATCTTTTTGACAAAAGACTTCTGGTATTCAATTTTGTCTATTTTATAAGATAAAAAACATTTTCAGTGCAGTAGTCCTAACGAATTATATTTGCATTAAAACAGGTTATATAAAAATATTTAACGCCGTTGAAATTGAAATAACAGTTTCGAAAGTAAAACATTTCTTGTTCCCGACACCCATATAAAAATACTGTACACAAAATCATTTTTTTATTATATTAATTTTCATCTTCTCTGTTATGTAATTGACTACATACAACATTATAGAATTAGAACGCTGTGTGTGTATTAACAACATACATATGTATCAATGTATGAGTATATGTATATGTACATGTATATATCCAATCCTTAGAAATCGCAATGAAAGAAATTCCAGAAAGATGAAAAATAAAGAGCGATGCCAAGTTTAACACCGTAATCTACAAATTTTTCAAATTTAATAACAAAAACCACGTCTCGACACTGTTGCTTGGCAAGATCCTATTTCATTAAAAATTATCGCTATCATTGCCCTGAAAAACAGCCAAGAAACTTGAAAGCTTTGAAGTAACTGAAAACGAAATAATTTGAACGCTACGTATTCTTTAAGAGCGGATTTTCTAAATACATGAAAAAACAAACGTTACACATCAGTAGATTTATGAAAAGTAACTGTATGTACCTTTTAAAAAATTACCTAATTTATTTACATCCAGAAACTGATGCATAAGCCGCAATATTTTCAAACTGATGATCATTAGCAACATGTTTTCATTGAAGCTTCTCTTTGGATACATAATCGTATTAAGTAAGCGCTCACTGCTGAGAACGATTTAAGTACTTCGTTTTGATCCATTTTGATCACCGATCCATACTGTCAAACCTGTTTATATTGAAAAAAGCATTTCCTTCCAGCAACAAGATGTTCTAGTACATTATCAGCAAAAAACAGATATTTGACGTTAACGCGAAACTGTGGCAACAATTCCTAAACACTCCGTCACTTTGGCTCCCATTAGCAAAATACCCGTCCGTTAGATTCCGTTACCCCACACCAGTTACTGCGGCAAAAAATCTCCAACTTATCAGAGAAATGGGTCATTAACGGCGTGTAAAACGACAATCAATAATTCGAACATCAAATCAGCCGTAATCGACTGATGTGCAGGCACTCCGCGAGGAATTCGCAATCAAGAGGTGCTTACGTAATACGATCGGATGACGTCCTAATGAAGCCTCATTCAAAATGTTACTTGGACGGATGACATTCCAGCGCTGATGCTAATGTCATTCGTTCTTGTGGCTCGAACACAGAAACAGGTAAATTAACGTGACACGTACGAAACTATTGAAATAATCGGTTCAACATCTTCATATTAATTTGGACTAAGTGATGTACCAGCTCGAATGTCTGTATCATCATTATCATAATCATCAGCAATATTTAACCCACGATGCTCCAATTAGATATGGCTCGTAGAGCAAATGGAAAGATCAAGGTCGTTAGCCGGACCTCTCAAACAGTAAAAGTTCCAATCACATAATTAGACACAACCACATCAGCCTTCATGTTATGTTACTACCGAGTTTGAAGAACACTACTGAGCATAAATATTTTTCCTAACTTTGGGAATAGCATATTATTTAACGCTCAGATCAAAACACGGACTAGAAGATATTTTTACAACCTTATCGTTTAAGCCGATTTAGCTTATGAAGTTGGCTAATTGTCACTTTTTTTTTAATTTCCTGCAATCGACTGCTACTTGTGATGGAAAGATAAAACAAATGACTATGACTATTCATATCTAACCGTACAAAAGAGCGAAGCCAAATAAATGAACGAGTCAAGGTGACAATGACATTGTATTAGATTGGTTACATGCTCACAATATTCAGATTTAGAGATCTCTGTAAAACGCGTGTGTTTATTAAGGACATGGAAAGATCCCGCCCACAATAATAATTATACAATGTTTCTATATACAATAACCACAGCCAGCACAGTACTGAGATAAAGTTGTGGCACTAGAAGTTACGTTATCGGGAACCAGGATCGTGTGCCGCTTATTTCCTTACGTAACCATAACAGCGTTAACAATGCACAGCGCCACGGATTTTGGCTGCACCCTAATCTGGGGATAATTGTAAATCACATGCAAAGGTAGCTGAGACATTGCAAGAGTTAGATAATATCCGTAGTACAGAACCTACCTTGCACATTAAAATGTTCACCAAGAATAGAGCAGGTGTGACAATGCTAGAGGGACTGGATTTTTGTCAAAACATCTAGACAAAGAATTACTTCCGTTTTTCGCTGTAATAATTCTATTATTTTTTGGAAACAATATAACATATAAATATGTGTTTTTATAATATTTTTTTTATGATGTCTGTAATACAAGTATACTAAAAATTAATCTATGAACTTTTTAGCATTGTGTTTTAAAAGTTATTTTCAATAATGTTAGCATTTTTTCGTAATCATATTAATTAACAATAAATAAATGAGGAGTTAATGTTATGAATGTCCACTAAATTGCTTTATACAAAAATCAAATATAATGCAATCAATATTTCAGAATAAGTTACAGACGTTTTTCACGAACCCTAATTATTTGATCGCCTCAACAATAATATCGGTAATGGAAACCGAGAAGAGGATTTCGAAGACAATACTACAGCTTGATAATATTTTATATGTACTGTATAAATATAACAAAACAATTATAGTAGGTTCAGTATAACACTAATGATTTCTA
>DWFT01000959.1:0-10282 GCA_018246795.1 Microceris patrobas patrobas
TATTTAATAAATTAATTAAAACATGAATATTCATTCTAGAAACGTTCGTTTTTTGGATTTTCTTCGTTATTGTTGTTATTTGTTGAAGCAAGTAATTAAAAAAGAAAAAGCAATTGCTTAATGCAAGTATTATAAATACTTTTTACTTTGTTTTGAAATAAGTTACAAAGCGTAATTAATTTCGGGAAATTAAAAATAGTAGCTTGCTCGATGTTTGATCTAATAAAGTTAGAGTTCAGAACTTCTGTTTGTGTCCGTCCACCAGCAAGTAATATGTTTTCACAGTAATGTGTTCACATATTTTGAATAGAGCATTTTCCTGATTTTAAATATATCTACAAAGCTATTTTGTAAGAAAATAATTTAAGAAATTAACTTTATATGACTCTATTTAAGGACGATATATTATGCATGTAGGTATGTTGTGTATGTAAAACCTCTTCATATAGGAATTTTTCAGTAAGAGCAACATAGGATTTTATTAATAATGATTTTAGTATTGATGAATTATTTACGAACATAAAAAATCTATTCAAAATGTACTGCCATTGTATAAAATTTCTTCATTACGTTTTTTATGTCTATCAATATTTTTATGTATATTACTGTGTACAAAATTGTTAAACAAATAAAAGAAAATCCTAAAGTGTATTTCCATAATGATTTTATGACCTCTTTAAATGATTTTATGGTTCGTACATAATATTTAGATAAAATATTGCACCTTCAAACAATCACTTCTTAGAAAACATGAGTAACGTAATTAAATTTTATCAATTATTTGTAACAAGTTTGTATTTTCAGAAATAATCAAAACGCTTCCATTCCCGTACGCTCAGCTACGAGTAACATGCCAGACTGAATACGAGCTAGTAGCCGGCACGTTTGTGTGCTAAATTGTATTAACATAACATCCCCTCAGTGTGTACCTTTAGATCCCCTTCCTTTGAATCATGTTGCCCTGGTATTTCGCAGCACTGAAAATCAATACTCTGACACGGACAAATCGCGCAAACTCCACAAATTTGATAGTGGCTCCCCCTTGCGCCAACAACATATTGTAATAAAACGCCATTATCGAAATAATAAAAGAGAATTAATTGATTTCTACATTGTATATTCACTATTCAATTATTGGTACGTGACCCAGTGGCGATCGAAATTCGATCGTAAATCATAAAAAATTAGTTTGAGCCTTGTCTATGTTCTAATGTCAAACACGACGCTTAATCTTTCCTCTGTGCTACTTAATGACAACAATCCGCTTCATGTCTGACGTTGACAATGGGAACGTAAATAATAAATGGTTTATTTAAATCAATTTAGGGGTTTGTAGTACACATTAGACAGATTTTAGATTGCTGCACTCCTTCTCTATATAAGCTTTAACTATAACGAGTCCTACACTTCTACAAAGTTTTGGCTTCACGTATTAATATACAGATATTTAGATAAGCACTCATTGGTTGATGGGTTATAGTTAGAAGCACAATTCGCATTTTTTTAAGATTACCATAAGTTCGCAGAGTGGTAAGGATTCATGGTTAATACAATACAATGAGCCGGTATTATAAAATTCGTATGAACTAAAATTCACGTGATTAAAACTTTTGATCATCTTTTTAACTTTTTAACTTTGCTTATTTTATTTATATAAAAGGCAAAGTCATTTCACACTTCATTTCTGGAGACATACCTACTTAAAAACTGGTTGTTAGATTGGTTTTTAGTATTCGCATAAAATGTGTCATAGTGTAGTAATGTTTAGGGAAATCGGTTAGTGCACCTACATATTATTGGAGTCTTACAAATATTTTTGTAATGATCAAAGTACATTACCGACATTACTCTTCAAAAGAACATATATTAAATAACTAAACTAATGAAAATAATATTTGTAAATTTTATACAATGTTACTTAATGCTAATTAATGGGTTAAAACTAAATCATAACTCAAAATTAAATTATAATATGATCCCAGAAAAATTATAAATCTTTCAAAAACTTGCAAGGAATAATAACTTATTGTGATCAATAATTTTTGAGAGTTCTTTTTCAAGGGAAAATTTTTCATTAAATTTATTATTAATGTAAACTGCCGGATTGTATGGTGACAGCACGCACACAATATTGTATCTATGTTATGCTTATAATATGGGTCAGTTTATTGACTGACCCATAATATAAGTTTACGTGTTACTGAGCATACGTTTATTTTGTCTCCACCTCCTGCCTCACGTATACGTAAGCATAACGTAGATACAATATTGTGTGCGTGCTGTCACCATACTACAATGGATTTTCTTTTCATCTCGGAATACATAAACATGGCTTTAAAAATGTTCTCTTATAATGAAATGTATCAAATTTTAATTTTAGTTTATAAACTGCCAGCTATCAACTAATGTTTGGCTGATCATCTCGCGTTGATAGTAGGTACGCACCGAATAAAAAATAATAATGTTATCGGCACTTTGTATGAACAGTTAACACCACCTTACTTACGTAAAAAAAAACTCTATGTTCAAATGCTATTTTGATATAATAAGATTAGTCACAGCTAATTATTATTACTTGGTCTGAAACTAACAGTGCGAATACTGTTGGAACAAAATACTCCGTTTCTTTAGATCTATTCTGTAAATAGTGTGCCGTTAGGGAAACAAAAACCAGCGAACACAGAGTGCAACATAATGATTTAACTGGCTTTAAGCACCCAAGAACTTTGGCTAAGGGATCGAAACATCACGTCTTGCATTACAGTAATACTTCTTATAATGCAATGAACACAAATTATCGTTCTGAAAGAGTGGAATTTCTGAGCGAAACGGGTCGCTACCTCGATAGTAAAAAAAGCTATAATTAAATTACTTTTATTATAAATTATTTACTAGTCACGCGGCACATAAAATTCGATACACGTAAATAAAACACGTATGTTAAACGCTGCGTACATTTGAAAAAGAAATTGTGAAACTTTATTTAATTATTTAAACGAACAAATATCTCTTAACATTGTAATTATGAAACGTGTAAAATGAATTTTAACCGCAATTATAAACAATCAAGTTTCCTATAACAATTACATTTAGATTCGTTAACTGAAAACAGTGTCACAAGTATGTTCATCTTTAAAGCTAAATTTAGATAAATACACTACCTAGTTACGTAATGTTGCTAATTTCTTTCTCGATTTTTGGCTTTTGGCCGGGCTCTGAAATAGAAAACATTTAACAATTATCTATACCGGTACAACAGTTTCCTATAAATATTAACCATCATTTGCTTTTTAATCTTCTTCTTAAATAGTAGAAGTATTTTTAATCAAACAAGCGAAAAGAAGTAGGTAATAAATTTCCTTTTTTTAACTATGATGTGAGATATTAATTCATACTTTCATAAATGCATAACCCCTCAAAATATTAATTGTAAAAAAATAATTATCAATTCGTAATTGTGCTTTTATTTATTTATTTTAACTTTTGCAGCACCTTAAACCAAGGGAAGGGCATAGGTACTTAATGCTTAATGGCATTCTCTCGCAGTCAACCCTGGGTGAAGGATAGAGCATGTCGTAGGCACACATACGTACATATATATAATATAAATACCTATTTAACTTCACTATGTTGTTTTTGTACACTACAATTTCTGATTAGGACTTGTGTCCGAGGTGAAATGACGATCGCCTTTTGTGAGAAAATTAATTATCTAAAACACTAATACTTCAAATTGAATGGACGACCCTACTAACTACAAAATTATTAAGTAGCCTATGGGCTGCAAGTTCATGTTTGCTAAGAATGTACATGTAGTAATAACACTTTCATTTGTTATAGCTATATTATTTTTGAACCCTTTATCATTCAAGTCTCAACATATATCTCCTGACAGATCTAGAAGCGTTTAGGCTATAGTCAAATATGAGTTGGTAGAATTCACACAATATACAGAACATTATTATAGAACTCTAGGGTCATGGTTTGCTTACGATGTATTCCATCAAGGTTACGTAAGCCGTAACATCACGCCTGTAATCTCCGAAGGTGTAGGCAGAGGAGTGTAGTACACCTCCACGTTTCACCAGTTACGTTTAAGTCCCACAATGGAATAGACGGTGAGCCTATTGCCATACACCGGGCACACATCCAGACTCTGAGTCCTTACTAGAAATTCTAAATTAGAAAAATCCAATAGTACCCGACCCGGAATTGAACCTAGGACCTCCCGATCGGCAGTCGTTCTTGCAACCACTCGACCAACGAGGCAGTCATCACCGTTAGTAAATAGTTAAATAATCTTTTAGTGATAAGAAAGCATACAGCTTTGACACATTTGTGCCAGGATTTACACCCCAGACCCACAGCGAGAGACAGACATTTAAGATATTAAGGTGATGACTTGAAGACATTAAACTTAACATGCATTGTCTCGATGATTAAAATCTCCAATTTGAGGAGGCGGTCATGCTTATGTTTTTGCAAAATTATCATAAAGTGTCAATAATTTAGAATGCTTCAAGTTATTGTGCGCTGACCTAATTGGTTCCCGTTTACCCAGTAAAAGAATCTGATGGACGACTTGTCACGCTTGGAGGCCTCCTCCTTCAGGTTGGACTTAAGAGACTTGCGTAAGGTCTTCGCTGCTATATTTGAATAATTGACATAACTGAAAATTAAACGGTCAGGTTTTATTATGCACGAAAAACATTATAATTGACTTAATTTGAAGCATAACACTGGAAATGACGTCACGCATTTATTATGTACGCTTGTAAAGGAAGAGATTGTTTGCTGTTTCTATTATCGTTTAAAATAAACGTATCATGTGAAATAATAAACGCATACGCCCATCACCAATTAACGCCGAGGTGAATCGGTTCCGGGCAACATCGCGTGCTCAACTATCAATATCGCACCATGACAAAACGTGTAAACAAAGCGTGTGACATTAGTTTTATGTAAAATGTAATCAATTTTACACACCAACCCTACGCTATCTACTTGTTAAGGCAATGCCATACATCTGAATTGGTACATTTAATGAAGTTTACAACTTTTATGATTATGTCTAATATATATCTTATATTATTATACCTATCTGAAGATCGCGCTCAGTGGCGTGCTATTGGAGAGGCCTATGTCCAGCATTTGACGGGAGTAGACTGATAATGATAATTATATCAAATATATGCGTTAACATACTTATTTAATAATTATATATTATTTACCTTTATATATAAAACCAAAAAGTTACTTTCACTATTTTGTGAATTATCAAATACGTTTATATAGAGCAAAATAGGCATTACAACGCGAATTTTAGAATTAGAGATTTAGGTATTATGATCGGTGGGCGAACAACCCACCAAGGTCCCAATTTGAAGTTTGTGATTGGAAATTAAAGTCTTGGGTTGTAATCTTGTAGTTTGTATTTCACACGTTAAAAAATAATTATCTCAATAAAAATCCTATCTATGTGCAGTCACAACAACGGAGACAAAAGACCAGTATTCTGTTTTCAAGTCGGTTGCGTTCTTGATTTTTATTATCTTTTTATCCACGTCGATGTGACGCGCTACATTTTTCGTGCCAGCATTGGGGTGGCGTTCCGAAACGGCACAGAGAATAATTCTAATTTCATATTTTAAACAAAATAAGCCTCGTATATAATGTGCCTTAGCCTAGAACTCAAACTGATATCTTTTAAGGTCAAGGTGCGGCAGTCCCCTTTGAAATCACAATGTGATGAAAGTTTCTTATAAAAAATGTAGTTGCTATTGAGTATCGCTGTGTTTATGGAAGCTTACAAAATTATTTACTTTCATCATAGGTCCTAATATTTAGGGAGTTATTATAAAACGTGTTTGTCATCGACACGCTAAGAAGAAGAATCATAGGTCCTTTTCTTAACGTTGTCCATGATCGAAGAAGTAACGACTGGATTAGGTGCTATCTTTAAGCGGGCACACTCTTAACGTAATTGTAGGATTAACGTGATCTGTACATTGCAGTGAACGTATCAAGTCTTGAGTAGGTAAAGTTAGGAGGAAATTTCATAACCAAATTTTTCAGAAAGCAATATAGAAAATCGGCGTGGGTTGTTACTACTGTTAATGTCACTATTGTTAACGTTTTAATGTTTTAAACTATTACGAGATTTCCAGAAACGGACCAGCGTAGAGAAACACTAAAACAATAGAACAAAGTATAGGTATTTTGGCCCATGTCATGAGTGAGACGTGCGCTTAACAACGGGTAAAAAAGAAATCTGCGAGCTACATGATTGATCCGTTGTGAGGCTTCACTGCTGAGTCATGAGGGTATTATTAGGGAAAAGTTTGTTCCGGTTTGTGCATTTAAAAAATTAACTACCGATACTAACTTTAATCCCGCCATCCGCCAAGTGCTCATCTTTGGAGATGTTAAAAAATTCTATTCGTTATTAACCGCGAGAGCGCTTGATATAGCCTCCGTCAATTAAAATAAAAAGCGAATTGACATGACAGTTTATGACATTATGACAATTGCATAAAAAATAAATTTAATCTCATGATACACCTAATAGAACTTACCTTCTTACTGATTATACACAACTCTACATAAAATTATGTAATTAGTGAATGGTAATACATAATTATAATCTAGAATTAACAGTTAATTTTGTACTGATCGAAAACGGCCAATCAATGGGGTTAGATAAATTCATATAATAAATATAGTTAAAACAATTAAAAAACACATTCATAGCACATGGAACTAAAAAGTGAAAAATAATTCTTAATAGTGGTAGGATAAAAATAATAAACGAAAAATATTAGTATTATTGTGAAAAAAGTGTGGAGGGCTTTGTGCAATGTTTTTTGTATATATATATCGAGCACCCCACCCTTTTTTCATAATAATACCTACTAATATTGTTCGTTATATCTATATTAAAAATTATTTTTCACTTTTTAGTTCGATGTGCTTATAAAAGCGTGTTTTTTAGTTTTCTTAAACTATACTTAGAAACTTAAACTTTATTATCTAAACACTTTTATTGCGATTGATTAGTAAAAAAAGATTTTGAACGTGAACAAGGCGCTGATTTTTTTAATATAAATATTTGTTCTCTTTACTATTGTAAGTAGTGTTGTAAATCTCTGATAGAGGGTAAACGGATATCAAATTCTCTTCGAACAACATACATAGTTAGTATCAAATGTTAATTTCTAAAAGTAAGACTGATGTAGGTAGTAAATCCCCAACTGAGGACGGACAATTGGAAAATTTTCTCCAAACAGAAGAAAACGTTTTCCGTGATAATTTCTAATAAAGTGAAGGAAAGTTACATACATCCATAGAAACAAACATACAGTTGAAGCTAATATAAACAGTATAAAAATGTGAGTAGGCTAAATGACAAGGCTTGTAGTTAATTAAATTTCTAAAAGTATATGCAAATGCTCCATATCAAAATAAATTTGTCAATGACTGGCTCTTACATGTTCATATGTAAATAACTGTACTCTACTACTTAGATTACATATAGTACAGAGGTTGTATTAAATAATAAACAGATGGCCCCATAAAAGGCACGGTTCAAAGAACAAAAGAATTAGAGATGAAGCAATCCTTTGATGATTTCCAAGCCTGTTACGGCAATTATATAAGTGTTTGTGCGAATGAAGTCGCGGTACCAGCTGTTAATGTTTTATAATCTTCGGTGATCATTTTACTCATTTATCATTATAATTTTTATTTTCAATTGTTATTAAAATAAGAAGTATCTAAAGCCTCTGTTCACCGACTCAAACCAGGACTTCCATCCGGGGACCTGGAGGAGATACCTAGATAAATATCCAAACAATATTATCGTAAATAAATGTGACCATTATTTTCTAATACATACTACAATATAACAATTGTTTTTTATTGTATTGAAACACATTTATATTATATATATTATTATAACTAATATTAGTTTCCATAGAAGTAATAACAAGTAATCCTTAGTATGCGAATTGCTACCTTAATAAAATGATATAAATAATCTTATAATATCTTTACATAACATCCCGTCCGTATTACCCTTAGGGTGTAGGCAGAGGACTGTTGTTTACGCCCTATCATAGAACAGATTGTGACTTGGTGAGACTCGTGTTTATACACCGAGCACAAATCTAGAGCCCGACCCACTACTAGAAATTTCTACTAGAAAACCCAAGTTAGATAAATCCACTAGTACCCAACATGGGAATCGAGTCCAGGACCTGTCGATCAACAGTCGCGCTTGCAACAAGTCGACCAACAAGGCAATCAGGTATTTCCTATAGAGTAAGTATTATGATATAAGCAGTGGTAAATCTTTTAGTTATAAAAGTATGAATTGCATAATATGTAGCATGCCAGTAAGATTGCAAGTGGCCTTGAATTATTCTGATGTGTTTGAAATAAAGTAAAATACTGGCAAGAGTAATTTACCGCTTTTATATTTAATGTGTACCTACATAAAAACCGAAATGAGTGCAAGTGGCCTTCAGCTATCTAAAAGTAATTAAAGAAAAATGCTTTCACTTTTTTGTTTTCAATCGTTATACGAAAACCGAATGCGATATATAATATACGAAAACTGAAAACTCTGATGCGTTGAAAGTAACGAAATATACCTTAGAAAAAAAATACTATTTTTGCATTTCATGGCTAACTAAAACCGAAGGGAGTGTAAGAGACCTTTAACTACGATAATGCATTCATGAAGAAACAGACAGGAAAGAGTACTATAGATACCGCTTTTGTATTCAATGACTTCATTTTTGCCAGTATTTTGCTACAAAGAACGACGGGTGTCTACAATGTCATTCAAATTTTTTACGTGTTGTTAAAAGCGTTATTTACGATGGGAATGGTCTGTGTTTATTAACTGTTATCCATAATAATAAACAGGATTATTGCTAATCTCTATACAAACGGCAGATGTACTAAAACTGTAGTACGTTAGTCCGAAACACTCCTACCGTGTCAGTGTCAAGTTTGTTAATGTTCGATATGCGCCGCAGATCCAGACACCATTAGGACCGAACAATTACAATATTAAGCCAAGTTATTATGCTTGTGATAAAGATATAGTATTTGATGTAGACGTCAGAAATGTTTAATTAAAGACGTAATTAATATATAGACGCTTGCTGCTGTGCGCCCAGACATTACGAAAATAATAGTGTCCTTATTGGTTAACATTTCGTAAGATTATAATTGCATTAGTGTTACACATGCGGTCGTAGTGTAGAATACCGTCGCGACTTAGCCGGAGTAAACAAAACAGCTAGCAGTAGTGCGTACCTGACTAAGTATGAATCCCTCATTCGGACGTCAAAACGCACGGCTAAAGAATCACGTAGCGCAGACTTCTGCGAACCGGTTAGCAGTACGTGGCGGTGAGTCACCGGCGCCGCGGACATGAATCTTAAACAATTATTACAAACACATGTTCCATGATGAAATGCAACCGAAATTGAAAATGACAAGAGGGAATTCCGTTTAAATAGATAAATATATTTTTATTATGCGTTATATTTGATTGTTCCCCAGTGAAAACACCTTAATAATAAATAATGACGCTAATGATTGAGTAAATGTGACGCAACTAATGCTCTAGAAAATGGTTGATTTAGATACTAATAGAGTTAGGTAGCGCATTGTTGTAGATATAGAAATGAACACATTTATAATAAATATTCATTTTAATTATATTGTGTTGCTAATGCTTCTATTGATGCAATATTAGTGACAAAAAGTTAACAAAAATAAATACACATTCCAATAAATTTATAAGTATGTACTTCTGTATTTACCTAATTTTTAATTGGATACTATTCATGGTAACATAAAGAACTATGTAAGTTGAACCAATTTTAATAGTTGTGTCAGTTAATAATTTACTTAGTTCTAGTCTACTATAACAATTTTCAAAATACATTTGGCTGTATACAAAATACATCTATCACGATTCACAAGTATCTCAACAAATGGTTAAGTGTTATAAATGTAGTTTTATCAGCAAAGCAAACTTATATCAGATTCTTGATATCGCTATATTTGATTCAATATAACTAGTATAATTTATATTGTTCGTGAGCATTCATGTGTAATATGGAATAGTTTAAGAAGTAATATTAACTTTGGTCATATATTGTTATAAGAAGAGGTTGAGTGTAATGGACGCGGGAATCGTAAACTGCGTCCTGTATCAATCGTAAGAATCCGTTCAATAATAGACTGTTGCGCGCGGGGTTTAGGT
>DWFT01000960.1:0-10280 GCA_018246795.1 Microceris patrobas patrobas
GTCACTTACCATCAGGTGACCCGTTTGCTCGTTTGCCCCCTATTCAATAAAAAAAAAATAAAAAATAAAAAAAAAAAAACCAAAATACTTGTTAATTTTTTGTTATTAATAAATTATAATGACAGACGAAGAATCATCTGCCAGCTCCCTATTCGAGGGCAGCAGTGTGGAAGAGGAAGAAGATGTAGATGAGGAGGAGGGAGACTGTGAAAATGATGGTGACCACAATTCTAAAACGCAAGGTGTGTACATAATTTAAAGAGAAAACACAGTGTCTTTGATATAGTAGCTATAATGTGTGTTGTCTAAAAAGCAACATAAACTGTTAGTTAGTACAACTGCACACAAAGTCCTAAGTTAATGCAAAATTGACAAGAGAACTATTTTTATCCATAAAATGGCTTTTTTTGCTCTTCCTTTACCAATATGTTTAAAGTGTAAAAAAGGTAACAAAGACTTATGCATTAAAGTGGTAAAAAGGTAAATCTTCAAAATTTTAATAACCTACACTAAATGAAGATATCACAATATTTTTTTAAGATAGGGACCAATTGTCTCAGAAGTAAATTTAAAAAACATTTAACAAAATCTATCCAGTAATTTTTGGGTGATGTGTGTATATATAATTATATATTATGCAGTATAATGTACACAAAATTTTAAGTACATACTGATTTCTCAGTTATATTTCAAATACAAATATTTTTCTAATTTTACCTCACCTATGTGAGATTGCTCTATAGTAATAGTTCAGATTTGGGCACTGTGATCGGTTTTGTAAGTAGAATATAATAGCGAACAAAATATTTCAACATAACTCGTTAGCTTTTAGACACAATTAGTTTCATTCTCTTTAATTGTATCGTATGCAAGCACTTTATATGTATCTCAGTTAAATTGAAATTCGAAGTTATTAAACTAAATCTTCATAAACTCGATCCAATTTCAAAAAGAAAGAAACTATACAAACCGATATTTAATCTCTATTTTGAACTATAGATGGAGAGGAGAACACTCGCGAAAATCCTGAAGAGAGTACTCGGGGAAAAAAGCGAAAACATGAGGATGATGACGAAAATTGAAGTTGCCTTATGCAGAGTTATCTTACTAGTTTGTAAGTGTACAGCGCTCCGATTCATCGGACAATAAAACTGATCATGATCACGGTACATTGAACTCATCCCCATAGACTAGTTGTCATTTGTGAGATTGGAACAGTTCACCGATAAGCTTAGGCTGGCGCTCGCTCCATTGTCCACTGGTAGAGCGCTTACTGAGCACAGAAATTTTTATGAAATGTTAACATCATTAATTCATGTTGTCTATTGTGTGGATTCTGTAGTTTGTTGTCTGACAAGTTGATGTTTTAATTAAATTGTTTATTGTAATAATCATTTTTTATTCAATTGACATGCTTAATTTTTAGTATAATCGTTGAAATAGAAATTTATGATTTGAAAATTAAATGGCTCTCAAGAATTCTATTTCTAAAATTTAATTTAGCTTTAAGTGAAAAAGAAATTTAATATAATGTCATGCCCTTATTACGTAACAATTATAGTTTTGATGTAGGGTATTCCGCCTGTTTACTGAAATGACCAACATTAGACTGGTTGAGACATATTTAAACTTTAATTTCTTTGACGTGGTCTATATTCATATACAAACAAAGAATAAAAATTATAGCTATAATGAGGGATTAGAACTTACAACCTTGCAATTTTTGAACACCATGGAATTATTGTGTAATTATATTTTTTAAACATTACTGGTTAATTGAATTGGCTATTGGACATCATTGACATATATGTAGTGACATCGGTACATACTAGTGCTTTCTGAAATATTATCGCGCACGTGAGTTATATAATCATGTCAATTATACATGATGACCTTGTGAGAATTTAGATATTTTTATATAGGTTGGAAGACCACAACTTTTATTTAGTAGCTGGAAGTACAGTATGTAGTGTGATCTCGATGAAGTTCAAAAGTCACTTGTTTCAGTTGTTACAATAATTGTTGTAGAAAAATCATTGAAATACAACCTTCGAATCTCAATATCTTATTGAGGTTAACCATGCTTGGAGCTGTACAATGTCAAATTATTTAATCTCACTAATGATAACTGATGCTCATCAGTGTTCATTATGTAAACCAACGGGCGAAATAATTGCATAATCCGATTAATAAGATCAATTTTTTGACATCTGATGAGTTCAGAGAATATTTTTCTACAATATTTTTAAAATCTTAAAAGAGCAATTTATGCACGTAAATATATCGATGATAATTTATGAAGATGTTTGGTTGATGCATTATGGTGAACGTGCCAGATATGTTGAAGAT
Source organism: Microceris patrobas patrobas (assembly GCA_018246795.1). Lineage (NCBI taxonomy): Eukaryota > Metazoa > Arthropoda > Insecta > Lepidoptera > Hesperiidae > Microceris > Microceris patrobas. The sequence continues at coordinate 2,350 of DWFT01000960.1, forward strand.
AATTTTAGTTAATAACTTTATTGTATTATGTAAGTCATTAAGTTTTAAGTAATTTACAACTTGGCCTGTTGATATATATTATATATAATCCTATTAAGACTTTATTTCTGGGATTGTAAAATAAAAGCTAAACATTATCAATAGTTTCATTGCTACAAATACATGTGTTTGCTTAAAGCATGTCACCTACTTAAATTTTAAACGATTTTAATAAAGTATATAATAATATTTATTTTTAAAGAATTATATGACAAATGGTATAGATGTGATAATAGAAATGGTGTACAAAATGAAACTAACAAAATCATCATACAAACATTAATAAATAGAAACGAGAAACAGGTACATTAGGAAACATTTTCTTCCAAAAATTGTTGTAACAAGCCACTTTCAATAGGTATGACTAAGTTTTCGCTTCCATCAAAACTACGCTTCATTTTGACAAGTTTGTGATCCAGGAACTCTGTAAGTTGGGCTCGCAAAGCAAGGTCGGAACTCACCAAGAATTGTTCTCGAGCCTTTGAATACAAATCTCGCAATGGAAGACCTGAAAATGTGAAGAAATCTTTGTGAATTTATAGTTTTTATAATAATTATTAACATAGGCATTCGTAGACTATGTTTTAGGACCATTTTACACAGGGAAAAAAGTATTCAATTTGTTTTAATAAAAGAATATAGTTTTACCCAACAATACGAGGAGTGACCCAGTCCACAGTGATTTCAAAATAGCACCTTTGAATAGAGGATATACTTCTTACACATAATATAATTAATTGACTGCCTAGTTGGTCGAGTGGCCGTAAGTGCCACTGCTGATCGGGGAGGTCCTAGATTCAAACCCCAGGTCGGGGACCCGGAGTTTGTATCTGTGCCCGGTGTATGACAATAGGCTTATCACCTATTCCATGGGATGTAAACGTAACTGGTGAAACGCGGGAGTGTACTACACAACTCTGCCTATTTCTTATACACACACACTATTCATTCTAATTGATAAGAGCTTGACTAATATATACTACCCTATTACCAATTATAAATGGTAGTTTAATCTACCAATACTTGTCTAGCAGTGCTAGACCCGTTCCTAATAGGTATTGAATACGTTGCAGATTTCCATAAGCACCTGCATACGAAACCGTAAATATGAATATGTAGAATGAATCGTCGGCTACATCATTGCTTTCCATTGGGTGAGCCATTACAGCCAAACTGCCGTCCGGCGACACCACAAGTAGTAATGTACGCAAAATAGTGTCCAACTGCCGGCTACACCACAGTGGTGTCTTGCGCAAAAGAGCAGCTAACTGCCGGCCACAGTGGTGTCGTGCGTTAAATAGCGGCAAACTGTCGACCATAGTTGTGTCGTGCGTAAATTAGCGGCAAACTGCCGACTACACCAATGGTGTCGTGCGTATAATAGCGGCAAACTGCTGGCCACACCACAGTTGTGTGGCCAGCAACAACACTTAGGTATCTTTTGCATTCTATTGGTGTTTTGTTCAGGTAACAATAAGTGACACACATCAAGTTTTATGTTCTTACGAGTACTTGTGCCCTTATATTATGGCAGACGAAAGAGACGATACATTTATTTATGATAAAAGCTAAGTAATCCGAATTAGCGCTGCCGGAGCCAAGTGAATTAATTTTTACGAGACGTACGGACGACAGTGTTAATAAATACCTTGTTTCAAAAAACGAAGAAATGCAATAACTGTGATTAATAATCCACTTACTCATAAAATAGTATTTCATAATCCTAAAACAAACTAAATACGCAATATTTACCTTGATAATGTGGTTGTTTTTGATTTTCCAGCTGGTATGTAATGATAATATTGAAGATGCCCTTAGCATTAGAAGTCAGTGACTGATAAACACTCTTGAGTGATGAAAGTTGCAGGGCGCCACTTCGTTGAGTAATCAGGGAGTTTTCATATGAGGTTTCTACAGTGTATGGCAAGAATGTTGTGGCATCCCACCATGTGAATCTAAATTTACTTAACTTTGAGTGATCCCATACTAAAACAAAAAAATAATCGCAAAAACTTTTAACATTACACTCTCCTCTACACAAAAGTAATGAATTTTTTTTTAACATAACTTTCCTCCTTTACAAATTTTCCTTTACAATACTTTTTTATATTAAAAAATCTGTCTGCAGGGGATAAGCAACTAAATATTAATACTAGTGTCCAGCAGACAGGACTATAATGCAAAAGTACATTAGGAACTTTGCAGAAACAAATATTATTTCAATATTTTAAATATAAGTATCAGATTCTAAGCAATAAGAACCAAAACCATATCACCAAATGTCAATGTTGTTAAATGCCTACCGAAGTTCAATGAAAGAAAAATAATGCTAATCAATTTAATACTTACATAAAGGTGCATTAATGTGGTCTATTGTTGCAATAGTATGAATATTTTTCAGTTGAGACAAATTAGCTAAAACAGACTGGGCTTTCACATTTCTAAGCATTGGTCCATCAATATTATTAATTAATAAAAATAATTGCATATCACTTTCAGTTAGTTGTGAATCAATCAGGTTCACTACATCACCTATATTTGATGGAATTGTTTTATTCTCTAATAGATCTATGACAATAGTTTCTAAAATATTCTTGATACTAAGACTAGGAAAGAATCCATTGACCACAACACAAGGCATATCTGAAAGTTTCTGCATTTGAAATTTGTGCAAAACTGAGCGTTTTGATCCAATTCCATATAGCACTATATTAAAATCTTCACTAAGTACATAAATCCATTTATCGAACAATTCCTCATATGACTTTACAAGATTACTAATACACTTTTGATGTTCCTCTGATATATATGTTTCAGATTCGTTCATATTCTCGGATATGTTCATATTTTTAAGTCTGGCTAGAGTGTGATCTGATGTGGTAATCTGAAAAATAAGAGCAATTAATCTGTACACTTGAAAGCAATTTATTTTATCAAAAGATGTAAGTTTTAAAAGTTGTTCACTTACTTTCTTACTTGAGTGCATAACAAAATAGTTGTCAGGAGTAACAATATATTCTGAGTCTTTTGGATTCGACTTATCAATGTTATTTTTAACAATTCTCTGTCTATTTCCTTTTTTTGGTACCTCTTCTGGTTCCTCCTCCTGTGTATTACTAGCAGAAGCTGAAGATTCACTCTAAAATCATAGAATACAATTATTAAAAGTGCTAAACACATACAATAGTTAATCTTCTTAAATAAAAGTAGTAACATGAATTCTTTAATTCAATCATTTACCTAATATTCTAATAAGAAGTTCACTAGACATTCCTAAGTAACAAATTTATGTACCACATACATACAAGACAATGCCTTATAGTTATGTCATTCAAATAAAAGCTAAATGGTGCAACAAACACTATAGAAAACCACTATAGTTCATTTGCTACTTTGATAATTTAAAATATTCAATTTAATTATAATACCTCATCATCACTTTTGTCCGGTACAAAATCGCTACTGCTCCCTGAGAAATCACTTTCTGCACTGTCACTTTCAACTTCACGGATTATCCCTAAAAGGAAAATGCATCTGACATCTTAAGCCGGTGTGCATGTATGATCAGATTGATGAATTGGAAGAAGCATGGCAGGTTTGCAGGGATAGGCATATTAGGCACTCTGTGCTCTCGGCCTACCCTATAAGGAGCTTAGCATGAAGATATGTATATATGTATGTATAAACATTGTTCCATATTACAATTTTACATTTTGTTGTTTGAATGATAGCTCAAATACAAACACTAATATTATATGACACAAATATATGGAACACTTATTTTTAGTAATAATACAATAAGCATCAGACACAGGGACTTACATAACAGATTTTTGTTATTTGTACATGACTATTAATTACAATATTTGGATCAAAACAAATATAGGACCACATGGCTTTAAAATGCATTAATGACAAAAAGAAGATTGTTCTAATACTACCTGTAATAGAAAATATTCTTAGATTTAAAAAAAACTGCCACATACTTTTTTTGATCACATCTGCAACATGTTTGGGGGTAGCTTCGGACAGCTTAAATAATGAAGTTTGATTTTTTTTTGGGGTCTTCAATGATGTCGAAGCCACAGGTGAGTTAGCTAAAGCATCTCTCACTTTGTTTTGCAGATCAAGTTTTGTGTGCCTCGACTTGAATTTAAATATGTCTTGACCACCAACATCATCCTGACCAAAAAGAGCTGTAAACAGTAGTACTAAAAAAGGTTAAGTGAAAAAAGATAAAGATGAATTGTTATGGACAACATTCATAACAAATTTAGAAATATATGTCACGAAGGGATCACATAAATAAAAATGAATGGAATGTTAATATGTCTACTTTTATTCAAAATTCAGTCTTTAGTGCAAACCAATCACCATTTTCATCTTATTGGGCCCTTAGCATTGTATAAAACAGACACTGTAAAGATAATATGATTTTATAAGTTTAAATTCTGTGCAAACTTTCAAAAAAAGTATTATTATTTGAAGAATATTTCTTTGTCATATATTAAATGAGATGATGCAGCCATTGTCAGGACATTCAGGATAGATGTTTTACCTGTAGGTTTTTGTGAACACACATCGATATTCGAATCCTCGTCATCGGAACTACTAACGTGTATTTTGCTTTTTCGTTTAACAGGTGATGTATCGAGGAAATCTCCGAACTTCTTTGGTTTATTCCGAGTTCTTGTAACACGTCTAATTGATGTAACCTCCGGTTCATTCTGATTTAATTCTGTTTCGTCCTCTATAAATAGAATACTTTTTGTTTACACTGTAATATAATGAATGTGGATTAAAGGTTCTGTAGTATCAAGAACATTTTAAATTCTACGAACCTATGTTTGCAAAATTTTCCTCTGTCATATATTCTTCCAAATTTTTAGACATTGCTTTTCTTAAACGTATATTTAATAGTGTAATATTACTTAGCCTACACACTAGCAACTTACCGTTGCCGCCAAAAACGCATTTAAACGTCCTAAATGAAATCACTGTCATAAATTGTTTTTATATCAACACATTTATTTATCTGTGCATGCGGCTGTTTAGAAACAGTGATCTATTGTCTATAGCCGTTTATTAGTTATTATTATTAGTTATTATTATTATTATTATTATTAGTTATTATTTAGTTATCACCTGTGCTATTTTTATTTTCTCACATTAAACATTGATAATTACGTTTTGTTAATAATCCATTCTACTTACCCAATTGAATAGAATAGATTAAAATGTTTTATTTTTGCTCGAATCTTCTATTCATATTTTTTCTCTGATTAACGTGTAGCCTTCATAAAAATTTAAAACATCTCAAAATCGGCTTTCTAGTTCTTACCCCGTATTCCGAATATTGATCACAAAAATGGTTTTATTTTTATTGTTTATTTATTTAGGTTTATAAAATTTCATTCTATTTGATAGAGACTGATAGTAAAATTACCAATCCGTATGCGAGCAACTTCAGTGAGAATTTAAGAATATGTAATGTTGCACATTTTCGTGTTTGTGAGACTTCCTAGCGTAATATTCGTTCTATAAATATGTAGAATAATCTTATAGGTATCTTTCTTATACATAGGTAGGTATCTTTCTTATACATGGGATATTAATTATATTTGCAAAAATGTAATAAATCTTTTAAAATTTTTTGCTAATTTTTTTATGGTTATTAATTTTTTTTTTCCAAGTATTACAATTACATTTTTTGCAAAAATTACATGCCTAATGGCTATAATTGCTATTACATACAATCAATAACAAATAAAATCAAATCACTGGTGGCTACTAAACTGATCCGAAATAACAGATCTAACAAGTAGAGTTCAATTACTATATTTCTAAGGCCTGTGACTAGCTTAATGACGTGCGCTTCGGAATTCGGAAATATTCATTGAAATTTGTTTCTAGCCCAAGGGCTGACGACGTCCGGAATTATTTTTTCTTACCAATTGCTTGCATCCTACAACCGAATTAGGGCTAAGAACGCTCAGCTTTTCCGTGTAATCTTCTTACATATTTATATTTATACGGGCCTTACAGTTCTTTCTGTTAAATTTATATTTCGGCCGTACAGTTTTGTGTTTTCTTCCCCAATCAGCAAATTGGTTTGCCTGAATTGGATTTCTATTGTTTTTACCTAGCTGGGGGTTATTTCGAACGGAAGTTCATTCAGAGTTAATAATTTCTCCAGGATTATTAGTCACTGAAATGTAAACGAACGTATATTTTCCATTTTACGATAGTGAATTATTATTTTTATTTTATGTATGTGGGGTCAATAGTTGGACTTCTATTCCACAGTTTGCCCACCAATTCCACAACGGAATGTAAACTTAACTAATGGCCTTTAGAAATGTAATGCCCGCGTTTATCAACCTCTTCGGAGATTATAGGCATGATATTGTGTTATATTATAACATATGAAGATTTTTGTTATTTTTCGTTTTGTTTTCTATGTTCTATACTATTTTTCTCTCTCGTCATGATTTTCTGGTCAAATAGGTAACGTTCTGGTGCTTTTAAAAATAAAACTAAAAAATACATCATATTTCATTTATTTGCTCAACTTATTGACAATTTCGAAAATCACAGTTAATACATCTGACAATTGTTTTGTAACTATCATATTACATACCTCTGCCAGCTATGTAAATGGGAAGTGGGTATAAAATGGTATTACATATTTATTACACTATTAATTTATTGGCCACAGTACATTGTTCCTTATATCGGATAATAGTTATACACTACACTTTAGTGTATTCTTCACTCTCAAACCTTAATTAAAGTAAAAAAAACATGGTCCTATTTCAAGAATAATGTACAGTTTATGAGATATTGTAGTGACGTCTAGAACCTGGTTACAAGTGAGCAAAAATAAATATTTTGGAAAACGTCCACGCTTGGAAATTATGTACAGTATAAGTGATGAAAGAAACCAACAACAATGATATTAAAAATTATTATTATGTAAGGCTTCTCACGGTTTAAATCAACACAGAGTTTATAATTGTTAAACCTATGGAAATTTGAATGAAAAATCACAATACATTCTTGGAATAGCATTAAAGTTAAAAGTAAAATACAAATGGTGTCATCTGCGATACCACTTACGATTTAGTACTTAGAAATATTTTAATGGTGGGATCGTAGCTCATGTATATACAACACCAACAATTCAATAGTCTTATTACAATCACTCGAGTCACCTACAGTGTAAGATGTCACAGAGCCTTGTACATGGTTGCGAGGGAGGGCCAGCTGCTACACAGCTAAACATATCCGCGCGGCCGCACCGCCACACCCACTGTACAAAGCTGTGTTCCACGACTTTTCAATTTTATTGCATTCAATTACCACGCTACTTCAGTATGTTCAAAAGTACTACTTTTAAGAACTACCAAGAATCTTTTGAATAATCCTTTCAATTTTTACAAACCAAAAAAACACCAAAATCGCATGTTAAAATCAATTTCAGCATACTCTAAAATTTATTAGTAATTTTGCGATCGAGTCTGCCCTCGCCGAAGGGTATCGTCGTCGAACGCCTCCGACGTCGACGAGTCCTCTCGACGCGGAAATTCATATCGAATACGCAGCATAATAATTTACAATACACATAACCGCAAGGAAACGTCCACAGAAACAACATACATAATAAAATATTAATTCGAAGCCTACATCGAAACTACTTAACGCGTAAAAAGCGTCCGGCGGCATCCGCGCGTCGCACTCGGGACGAGCGGTCGCGCAGTCGCGGCGCACCGGGGGGCCGCGCGGGACAAGGAAATATTAGGATCGAATATCGTGTTGAGATCAATGATAGTAATCGAAGGGACGAGCTCCGCCTGCACGGCGAGTCTTTGGTATGGCGGCGGCGCGGGCGG
>DWFT01000961.1:0-10279 GCA_018246795.1 Microceris patrobas patrobas
AACTATCTATGTTAAATTGGTGTTTTAATTTAAATAGTAGTATATTAGAATTGACCCCATCAAAAGCTTTGCTGAAATCGCTATAGATTGCGTCAATTTCACTCCCAGATCCTAGATACGATAACAGGTATTCCACAAATGATAATACGTTGGTAGTAGATGATCGCTTACATATGAATCCGAGTTGATGCTCGCTTAAAATCTTTTATTATTGTATAGCATACTACACCACAGACAGGTGAGATTGACTCAGACACTTAAGATGAAGCTTGGATCTCCTTACACTACTGTAACCCTAAATACAGTGGGGGACATTTAAATTTACAGTTGGTCCATTGTAACACATTCCTACCTGCATGCCGTTGAGGTCAGTGTAGAACACGTCCCCGTTGTTGATGTTTGTGGAGAGCCGCATCGCCACCTCCAGGTCGTCCACCTGCGGGTCGATGAGCAGCGTGTTGCAGATCTCCACCTCGCTCTGTGGCAGCGACGGATTGTTGTACACCGTCACCTGGAATAGAACATCGTCGTCAACCATTTTATCATTCCACTGTTGGATATGATTATCTTCTCAAAGTGAGAACAATTAACGGCTCTGTCCACCACAGGAGGCAAAAGGCGGAGAGTACATTTCAAGGAACTCTAAGGTCAGCAGGTTTCCTCGTAATGTTTTCCTTCACTGTTCCTTCACTGCACCTTCCTGTTGTAACAGACGATATTTAATCTTGAATGCACATCACATTTTTGTAAATTTGAAAGTCGAATTCCATTTGAAGGTCGAATTCTAATTCAGTAGACTGTCTCTCACATTAAAATAGAACCACCAAATTAAACTTTTTTTTTAACACAGGCAATAGATGTACTAAAAAAAATCTAAGGTATGTGCTGTCTGCCAACCCGCATTTGACCAGCGTGGCAGACCATGGCGTTAACCCTTTCAATATGAGAGGAGACCCATATTCCAATAGTGGAATGACAAATGGGTCGATTATTTTTCAATTAAAAAAATATGCTAACCAGTATAATTGCAGAACATGGTACATTTATCACTAAGAATTTTTTATTTGATTTGTCATTGTATTGCAATTTGTCGCTTGAAAAAGGAAATGATGTTAGAAACTAAATCGAAAAACTCCAAGTGATTATATAATTAGGAGTCTGATGTACCACAATCATAGACGAAACTGATATCTGTGTTCCTATTGTGTTAATCTACAATCTATATGACAGTTTTTCCTGCATCTATCTAGAAATATCTTCTAATTTACAATTTCTAGTAGTGACTCAGAGTTTGGAATTGTGTGTGGTGTGTGTCAATAGGCTCACCACCAATTCCATGGGACTTAAACATAGCTGGTGAAACGTGGGAGTGTATTTCAGTCCTCTGTCTAGCCCTTCGGGAATTACAGGCGTGTTGTTACATTTTTATCAAGAAATATATTTCTAAAATAGATAAATCAAGTTTATAAACAAGACCACAACAACAACTTACAGCAAGCACAATCTCGGCATTCTTGGGGCTTATGAGAGAAGAGTACAGAGTGGCCTTGTATGGGCCCTCGGTCACCACAATCTCCGGGAAGGGTTCTGCCTTAAACATCTGCGCTGGGCCATCGGGGATGAATAGGTATGCACCACTATTATTGTCCTGACCTTTCTGAGTGTCATATCTGAAAAATGTTGTTAATTCAGGTTTTAACTGATTATTTATTAATTCCACCCTTATTTGTGTCTACGGTTTGATTAATTATGGACAAAGCTGCAAGATGGCTAATGGCATACATATGTATTTCAAAGCCATTCATATAAATTTGTTCAAGTCTCGTTGCTCATGTTTTCCTACAGATATTTGCTTCGGAACGTTCTTACAATGAGAACATATCATCTACTTACTGCACAAAGTCCATATGCACCGGCGTAGTGTGCCCATCTGACGACACGATGGCTTTCACCAGTCCGTTCATAGTGGCCAGCACTCTGGAGCTGTTGCTGGCCTGGATGGTGATGTCTTCGGAGAGGCGGGCGGTGGGCTGGTCGATGGCGAACATCTTCGGCAGGTCCACCGTCCAGTAGTCAGCGTTGTAGATCCGCACGCGGGAATATGAGGTGTATCTGAATTAAAGGTGAGTCAGTACTATAACAAAAGAGGGTAAAATATAGTAATAAATAAGGAAGATGTGTTTCAGGTCTATAAGGATAGTTATAATTTGACACTTGGTACTCTCCACAGATCCCATAAAAGACTAGGCGTATTAATATATTTTAAATATACTGTTATAAGCCTCAATACTTTAACAATATTCCATTTTTATTATTGCAACTTGACAGAACAGAATCTATTTTTGTTTGGGATGGAATATTATTTTGTATTTCTGACCATTGTTAGAAGTTGATAGCCAAGGATTTAGAATTGTTTGGAATCAGACAAGACTGTGGGGGTAGCGACAATCGTCTAGACTCTAGATTATGATGATGGTGGTTTACTTAAAAGAAACTCACTTATTAAATCAGTAGTTATCAACATTTGAGTATAAAATCAGGGACGCGATGGCCCTCATTGGGGGAGACCTATGTCCAGCAGTGGACTGCTGAACATAGGTGGAAGTGAGTGATAGGCTGATGATGATGATACTAAACGTATTTAATAAGCTACTATGGTATCCGTAACGGAGCCGTCGTGATAAGAGAATGATAACACACGTACTTATTAATGCTCATGCTGTCCCTGAGTGACACGGTGTACACGGTGAGCGCGAGCGGGTCCACGACGACGGGGAACGACAGCTGGAACTTGTTGGCGGCGAAGCCGAGCCGCTTCTCGCCCGCCACCACCGGCGAGATCTGCGCCGCCATCGGGTTGCCGTCGGGGTCGAACACCTGCACCGACAAATAATGGTTTAAATTTATCGTCAATAATTGTAACAATTTTACTATTAAATGTTTCGTGAGTGTTTATACACATGATTATGAATGTACCGGCTTAACTCACGTAAAACCCGCCACCCTGAAAAACGTACGTGAGTTAAGCCGGTACATTCATAATCAATTGTAACAATGTTTTTACTTTTTTATTTTTTTTTTCTTACTCTTTCTTCGTTATTATTATGTACATCTTGCCTTTGTCCCACTTTCGCTAATTCCTACAAAGCGGGCTGACTGGAACGGTTATTAGTGTGAAATAATGAATAATAATAGTGGTTACCTCGACGTGGGGCGTGGAGACGAGCACGGTGAGCACCTCGTAGCGCTTGAAGATGAGCGCGTTGTAGAGCACGAGGCGGCGCGACGGCGACATCACGTCCAGCGCGATGGTGATGCGCGTGGGCAGCTCGTCCTGCTTCCGCCAGATGTCGTCCACGTCGAAGTAGATGTCCTCCTGCGTTTGGTCCTGGATGGGCGGCTGCTTTAGGAGGTGGTACGCCGCCTGCTGTATGGCCGATTGGCAATACTTGATCGCTGTCAGCATTCTGTGAGGCGAAAATCAGAGTGCGTAATCCGTTATGTAGTTATCATCTACTGGCAAATGATTCGGTGGAGAAGGGTGCGGCTTAACAGCGCTGTATTATGGCGGGTTAGGAAAATTTGAGCTATCCTTTTTTGTCTATGTATAGTTACATCTGAATTCTATTTGTATCAGGTACTTGTAACATGTTTCAATGATTTTAGAGACAACAAATTATTTTATTATTACTATTAGTACCAATAACGTCTTCGGGCGATGGTACAACAAGACGAGAAGGGGAAGAAAGCTTATATATGTACATTGGATACACTATAACAATGCGGATGGAATACTTGGAAGAGTTTAGAAATAAGTGAAGTCAGGAGTTGGATCGCTTCGACCGACTTGAAGTTACGAGCGAAAAGCTGTGCCTTGCGAACTCCAACCCGCATGCCCAGCGTGGAGATTACGGGCATAAAATCCTCTTTTGGGGGAGGCCTATGTCTAGCAGTGGACTGAGATAGGCAGATGATGAAGAGCAAGTAGAAGGTTAGAAGAGGCGGGCTCACTTCTTGGCGTAGTCGTCGCGCACTTCATCGCGCGAGGTGCCGGTGATGCCGTCGTGGTGCTGGAAGAGCGCCAGGTGGCGGCGCGCGAGCGACACGCGGTCGCGCAGCTGCAGCGACACGATGTACGACACGGCGCGCGCCGCCACGGCCTGCGACGTGATGATCTCCGCCGCCCTGCGCGCGCCACGCTTTACCACACTTTCTACACGCTTCTAGCACAGTTCGCTACTTTATTTATTTGCGTTCTCCGCAATTAATCATTAGAAATAATCATTTCTTTCTTTCATCCGCGAATAACAATTGTTTTACTCGCTTGCAATTTTTTGAAGCTACTACATAGCTAGATGCATGCATATATATTCTCTAGCCTATAAGAACAAATATATTTGGCACTCGATGCTCCCTACCAACCTTAGAAGTGATCTGTACGATGTACATAATAATAATAATAATAAATCAAATATTCGGCGCTCACCTTACATAAGCGAGCAACACCCGATCCATGTTCTTGTAGAAAGGCCGCGACGTGTAGTAGCCGCTCCAGTAGTGCTGGTTCCTGTCTGCGTACGTGAAAAAGTCGCCCGACAACACTGGGAAGTTCGACGGCTTCACTTCCTCGTGTAACGCTTTGAAGTAATCGTCAAGCGTACCGAATTGTACCTGGTGGTAATAATTCATTATCAAACACACATACACAAATACACGCACACTCATATACACTATGCACACACGCACACACATACACACACTCGCTCAACTCATCTACTAAGCATATTATATTTGTCATAATTAACCGTTCCCGTGCGGCGCTCTTTGATGGCACTCGATCCATGGCACCACTGTGGTGCCATTCGCAAATTCAAATTCAAATGGTTTTATTCATCATAAGGTATATACATACACTCAATGAAGGTCATGTTTTAGTTACATAGTTATACTTCGGCTTTGTGCGCCCCTCAGGCTATAGTAGACCGGGAGAAAAATGCCGGAGAAAAAAACTCCCAGCACTCTTTTAAATAACGAAATAAAATAAAGTTAACCCTGTTACAGTATGGCTACAGTCTGATAAAAAGCACACGTGACAGCTATCGTGTGTATTAATATCAGCCTATGTCATCTGCTTATGATTATGAGCGCTAAGTCTTTTCATTCCTCTGGTAATTTATAATATATCCTGACACATATCCACTAGCAGTTTTTCAGTTAAAGGCCTGTCTTCACCGTTGCTTCTACAACTAACCTAATCGCATTTCTAATTCCGTTTGGTTTTGTAAATAAATGATCATGTCTTTTTACAAATGTAACTACTTTATAAACGTATATACAGGGTATCGGTAAAATACGTAGCTTTTGAAAATGGGGTTTGTATGATACTCATTGATAAGTAGGTATATCGGGTAAATGAAAGACAGTTAAAACAATCAATGCAAATTTTGCTTAAGGGTATATTCTCCTATTTTATCCCACAATTCTTAGACGTTCGGAGCGGGAAAACGTGCTGGATTCCTTCCGTGATTCGATTGCGTAATTTTTGCACCGATTTCTATTGGAAACGGGTGTCGTTTAGTGTCTAGAAAAACGATTTAAGGTATAGTGATTCAACGTAAAAAATACTAAATTCTGTGTAAGGTTTATAGAAAAAGGTAAAAAGAAAAAAGAAAACCTGTTTCTTTATTTTTAATATTGCATTGTTGGTCGCCTGGTGGCACTGCGCGACTGCTTATTGAGAAGTCCTCGATTCGAACCTCAGGTTGGGTACTATTAGGTTTTTATAATTTGAATTTCCTAGTAGTGGCTCGAAGTCTGAATTTGTGCACACTGTATGACAATAGTATTTCATGATGGGAGGTAAAAGTAACTGGTGAAAGGTGGAAATTTACTATACTCACCTACCTACCTCTTCGGACATTACAGGCGTGATATTAGGTTAAAATCTATTAAATCTTTTTCTAAAAACAAAACTCGCTGACAGTAAGGTTTATCAGTTTTATGAGCGCTCTGTCCGCCACTACCTTTTGTGTGGATCAATTCCAAATATGAACATAACCATAATGAAAAATACCTACTGTATGATATAAAAAAACTAGTATAGTCGATTGATGGTCACGTGTTTACACCAGTAAATATGGCAAAATTTCTAAAAAGGGCATACTATATACAGAAACCAAGGTATGTTTCGTTTAATATATTGTCACTGTAGAACCCAGCCGCATACCGGAGCACCACATTGCGACTCCTTGTCACGAATTCTACGTTGATATTGGTCATAGCGAGAACAGTTTGGAACGTAATCAAATCAATTGCGTTTCAAAAATAGATAAAAGGGTTATAATAAAAGTTTAGCTACAAAAATGAATGCATGGATGTTCAAAGTCAATTATTATCTCATTGGGTTCCTAAATTATGAGCAAAGAATAATAATAATAATCGACCCATTTATAATTCCACTGTTAGAATATGGGTCTCCTCTCATATTGAAAGGGTTAAGGCCATAGTCTGCCACGCTAGCCAAGTACGCGTTGGCAGATTTCACACATCTTAGATTTTTTTTTATAAATTCTACTCGTAAGCTGTGTAAGTTTCCTAACGATGTTTTCCTTCGCCATTAGCAAATGATAAAGATTACGCCGAGAGCAGAGCGACATCTTAAAGTACTCGTACATCTTAAAGGTCTCTATGAGTTTCTAAGGAATGTGAAGTGACCAGTGCATCGACTAACGTTGAAGATTATGGTGTTATCTATACTCATTCTGAGAAGAAACCTCTGGCGAATGACAACACGAAGAACATGGTTAGTGACGACACTCATTATGATTGCTTCGACACCAACAAAACTCGAGAAATATTAACACTTTTCTTATTTGACAAAGTTACAAAACATAAGTTTAATTTATTGGTAGCAACTCGTTAGTCGTGTGTTTTTCATTTTGTAAATATTTTTTCCTACATAATAAAGCTGATATTAAAGTGCTAATTACAATGTATCGAAATTCGTCACAAAGCTTGTGTTATTTCCAAAAAAGAAATAACGATACAAAACAAACAAGTTTACAATTCGAACTCTACACAAACAACTATTTTATTTATTTTCGAGACATACAAAAGTAACGCTTGTTAATAACTTCTTAATCGTAGAAAAATCTTTCTCATTTACATTACGAAACTTTGGTGAAAAGCAAGTATCGTAGTTTTAACAATTTTATTAAAGTTTCAAACACATTTTTGCTCAGGAATATGTTAATGTTTTGAAAGGGAAATCATGTTTACAATGACAAAAAAAGTTCCTTTTCTTAAGCTTAATAATATTGTGTAATAACTGTTACTGATTATATTATTATTGTATATAATTACATACATTTACGAACAAGTGTACGATTTACGACTTATGATTATTAAGACACGTGCTGCTCAATATATTGAGGATTGAGATCATATTTTCACTGGTCAAGTGCGGATTGACCGACATTATCTGCCTAAGCGAAGATAATAAAGAACTCTCATGCGTGACGGTTTCTACATAACATTTTATCTAGAATTGCACCGTGAAGCCGTAAATTACTTACTGAGTGAGGAAGTTTATACTTCCAGGCTGAGGAGCTCTTATCTTATCTGACAAGGCATCGTAGCTGTGGTTTTTTTATAAAAACATAAGTACCCATGACAACGGTAAACCATGAACCTTTTATCGTAACCATAATACTAAAATTTTTTTTTTTGCTCTGCTTTAGTGTGTTCGGAAATTTGTAGAAGGAACGAAAAGCCCAATACAACAATCGCTGGTAGGTACTGAGCGTTTATAGATATGTTTATAGATTCGGTTAAATCTTAAACACATGACGTCTTGTGTAAAAATGTTCCAAATATGTGAATATTTTGCTAAATACAACGGGTGCTAAATAAAACACATCTTAACTGGAGTCGCTCGAACAGTGCGCCATTATGAGAAGTATAACCGTCGCCAAGTTGCTAACAGCATACCACAGTCTGAATATATTTATCGGGCTCATTTAGTGAAACGAATTCTGGTACTGAGTAGCTAGATAAAATACCTCCAATTACTAAGACAAGTAAAAGTTTTGAAGCATATTACTCTTGAAGAATCGTATCGTGATATTTTAAGTTTAAAAATATACTTATATTTTGAAGTTGAATATCCTAAAGCTATTAAACTTCTCAAACCAATGAACCTCAAATTCGAAATTTCTGGAAAGCGAGTTTGTTTTGCCTATTCTTTGTTTGGGTATACATAATTGATATAAAGTCCGCAGTTGATTTTTTGTTGATTAGTTTGTTGATAAGTTTTGTTGACATGTTTTACTCAGTGCTTATCATGCTCATTTGTTATAGCAGAAGAATCGGTTTTGATTCCGTAAATATATTTGGAAGATTACCTAAGATATAAGCTTGCTTGTTTTTTTATGTATTTTACTGGCACATATGATACAGGTAATCCTCGACTGATTTTATTTGCCTCATATGGAGATACCTTTTTTCATTGTGACGCGCTAAGATGCTCGTTCTTTGTAAATTATATTCGTCTAATAGGTAAGCCATAGTCGTCTTCAACCTCTTCAGTTTTTTAAATGACACGATTTTTTTGTTTTCTAAAAAGTAAACACGGTAATCTCTACACATAAATGTAGATTTCGATAACGAAAACATAATTCATAGGGAATGTACATATATAATTCAATGTTTATATTAAAATATTTCTTATATTAATTACGATTCATGAAATTCACCCTTAAATTTGGCTACGCAGATTATGAAAATGACTGCACGACAATGTTTGATTACGTACGTTGGAACACCACCTGGATCCACATAACTTTTCAGCGAAAGTTTGTTAATTGCTTTACGATTTCTAAACT
This sequence comes from Microceris patrobas patrobas, assembly GCA_018246795.1. Classification (NCBI taxonomy): domain Eukaryota; kingdom Metazoa; phylum Arthropoda; class Insecta; order Lepidoptera; family Hesperiidae; genus Microceris; species Microceris patrobas. Next base: position 8,883 of record DWFT01000961.1, read on the forward strand.
TATTAATCCAATATGGGTACGTATACTTCAAGCAATATAAAACTTCGCATCGCTAAAATTAATAAACGCAGAGTTATAATTGAACAGAAGTGTCATATAAATATTAATAGACACTTTCATTTACAAAGTTTTTTTGTGGAAAATTGTTATAGAATGTGGTCTCCTCCTATTTATGAATACGTAAAATATATACATATTTAACGTGTGGCCTTTTGTCGAACTATGTCCGGCTATTTAATAAGTAAAGTTCTTCTTGCTGTTAAACATTTCGTAATAAAACTTAATAACCTAACATATATAACATACAACTGTAACATGTAACTAATGTTTACTAATGATCGACTTATATATCTACGTATCTTTCGATCTATACATATGTATTCTCATTTTAATAGTTTTAAAACTAGAAATATATACATCAATAACTGACATTTATATAAGCAAGTGCTAAGAATTTCGTAATATCATCGTATTAATTTCCCGCTCCACTGAAATGCGAGCTCTACAATGCACTGACCGGAATTAAATCTAGATTGTTACTATAACAATTTCCAATTCTATTTGCCAGCTGTTAGTTACAGAACACACAGTTGTAGAAGAATTTCGCAACTTACAACTTTGTGTTGTTAAATTAAAATTAAAATTATAAACTTTTCCTTTTGTTTACGTGTTTATAATATATCTTTACGTATGTTACATATTTTAATCCAGAGCAAACAAAAATCACAATATTTATACTAATGACTAAGTGAGTTTCTTTGATTCTTGCCATTACGCCCAGGTCTCGAGGTCTTAAGTTTGCAAGAAATATGGAATGAACTTTAGATGAGAAATTTTGAAGGCAAATTGCAATTGGGTAACCTTCTTCCTGGTATGTGATTTTCGCTGTCATACAGATGTTATACAGCGTTGAAATTACAAAACTCTTAATCTGGATACATGTTTATTATTCCCGTAGGTTCCAAATTCAACAAATAATAACTTTTAACCAATAATAACTTGACTCGGACTGATACGGACTATCAAATTATAAGCATATTGAGTAACATCATACTGGGATATATGTATTTTAAATCGTTTTGTTTGTAATTTATAGCCTGTAAACGCATACATAATACATGTAATTCTAACTATAGCATTAAACTAGAACTAAACTATTCATTATAATCGTACTATATAAGCATGTAGATGACAAGCAAACAACTCGGTAATTCACAAGGATGTGTCTGAAATCATAATATATATATATATATATATATATATATATATAGTTTCGCCGGTACAGGTTGACTTACACCGAAACTTGTCCACGAATCTAAACAACAAGACCGGTTGCTCAAAACAATCCCTTATAAGAACGCTGAATGAGAACCCTTGTAAGGAGTAACGTAACTTCA
>DWFT01000962.1:0-10277 GCA_018246795.1 Microceris patrobas patrobas
AATGTTTCATATTATCTGGGTCCTTAGACAAGCCAGGAAAATTAACAATGAGACTAAAACGAAAGCCGGCGCCTAAGAATGTCGGCCTGCTAGATAAATGACCAAGCTTTGTATCCCAAACGAAATCGAGCCTCTGATGGAGATATGTCATAATGTGAGTTAATCTGCTGAATGGGAGTCCTATCTCTCCAGGTGAATCAGTAGGTGTCGAAATAAGTACCCGAAAATGATCATGCACATTAACCCATATGGCTACAGTTTTGTCATCACTTACAAACACTCCACGACCATAGGGCCAATGTTTACCGTGCAGGCGCGTACAATCGTCAATTTCATCTTTATCGCACAACGCTATCAATAAGCCGGACGATGCTAAAGTTGCACATATTTCTGAAGGTTTATCTAAAACTTCATTCAGTGTGTAATATGAACCGCCTTTTTGATCTGATTCTGGGCTTATTTGCTCAATTATTTTCGCAAAGTCGTCTTCCGTTAAAATATTTGTTAAAATCCTTTCGATGCTTTCTAACTTACCAATTTTTAAATTCAGTGGTAATTCGAAACCATCCAAATTTCTTGAACACTCTATGGTTCCAGATAAGACAAACTCATCATTTGGATCAACGTTAAGTTCCACTAGAGGCTCAGAAGGCACAACCGCAATCAGCGTAGTGTTTTTTGTAAAATCAGACTCAGGATGCAAGGGTAGATCAGAGTTAACGTTAATGTTATGCAAATCTTTTACAAGCGGCATCATAAACTCGTTAAATACTTCATAAACATAATAATCAGGAGCTGTAACTCCACCTGGAAAGTCTTCTTCGACAGTTTGGATAATATTTCTGTTATCGGGTAATTTCTTTACCGCTGGCCATATAACATCGAATAAGTCGTGATCAAGCTTTGTTATTCTATGCTTTACCATTTCGAATACTGGTCGCTTAAGAAATCTTCCCAATACGAGTGGAGGTGTGGCTTTGTTGGATGACGCCGATAGAGGAGCTCGAGATGGTCTGGCGGAGGCTAGAAGACGATAGCAGCGCTCTAGAGTGTCTAAAGCCTCGTATGTATCCAAAACACGACGAGAAGAAACACGATCCCTGGGTACTGTCCACACTAATATTGTAAAAATATTCTTATAAATTTTAATGGAAAAAACTAACTATCAAATATTTTTTCATACCTTTGTCAGATAACATATCCTTGGCGGCTTCCTCACTGATGCCGTAGTCCATCAGCAATTGATTAAAGGGTAATAAGGTCGGATTTTTGTAATAATCTTCAGCTGATCGTCCATTCTAAAATTGAGATTAAACGTTGTTACAAGGACTTTAAATTTGTCAAAAGGTAATTGCGTTTTTTATCCCTTACGTCATCCAAATCCTTCGCGTTAGCGCCAAGTTGTTGAAGTAAATTGTAATAGTGGCCATTGTCAGGTAATATAGCAGCATAGTGGAGAGCTGTCCTACCTTCAAAATCAACCGCAGATAGAGTTTCTGGAAACCTGCAATTATAAGATAAATAACTTGTAAGATTTTTTTTAGATTGAAAACTTGATATTAAATTCTGCTAATAATTGTTTTTTAATATAACCTTCCTCCTAAGTATTTCATAATATTTGTCTTTCCAAATACAGTAGCCACGTGCAGGGGCGTGGCTCCGTTTGGCGAAATAGGATCTCGAGCAATAGCGAATTTTCTCCTGTCTAAAGCAGCTTGGAGGTCTCTTATATTTCCTTCTTTTGCGGCCAAGTGAACTTTATTGATTTTTTGCTGGAAAATAAACCTAAGATTACTGCTATCTGTCACGTAATTCTAAGAACAGAACGCAAATAATAAAAAAATACCATATATATCGGCACATTGTCAAGAAATGCTTGTAATTCCGAATTGCCAGAACGCCTGCCTAATAATCTGGAGCCCTCGCCATTTAGAACTAGCGTGGCTAACATTTCCATGTTTGTAGTATTAATTAATCCAGTTACTTCTGGGTCGATTTCATTATCCTGTATAATGAAACAAAAAATATTAATGAAGATATAATTTGTTGAAAATAAAAACAGAATGGTGAAAGGCATTCGCGGTCTAAATTTGTTTAAACATATATCTAAGAAGCTGGCAAATTAAACTATGATACTGGTGTTGTAAGGTGTCTGTGACTAATACAGTGCTACAATGATGCCACTATACTAACAAACACCACAAAATACTAGTTGACTCATTTTATTACCTTCATAAGCTGCACAAATTGGCGATACGAATGTATACTTACTACAACTAATATGTCTCCTTGAACTGTTTCCCCTCTATGTGTCATACTTGCGTCCTGTGAATCCTGCTCCGCTTCACCACTGATAATACCTTCTATAAGACTTTCTTGTGAATCACGACCGTGGTTGGGATTTCCTTAATTAGCAAAAGAACGAAAAATATTGAACTCGTCAGAGACCCTAATTTATTAGCTAATTACTTATTTATTATGTTTGAATAGTTTCACGTATATGACCAGTAGAGATATTTGTATCACCTCTCTTGGGGATACCGTTTTCAGCAACCACTGGAGTGCTTTTATCATTATCATCACTATGCTCAGAATGACAATCTCTCTGTGCATGTACGTCATCGTCATCTTCTTCATTGGGATCGTTATGGTAATTACCTTCTTCTCCCGTTGTTTTGATTTCATCGCCATCTTCTTTTGGGTTATTATCAAACTCTCCTGTTTCAGTGTTATGAACTTGATCATCTTCCTTAGAACTCTGAATCGTGGTTTCCTCATCATCCTTTTCCAAATTTTGTTCATTTTTGTACATCTCTAAATGCTTTTCTTCGTCATTGTCTTTGCTACTTTCAGCGCTCATTTTATTATCATCTACCTGTTCGTAATGTTCATCAGGAAGATTTTCGCGTTCCGTTGTTTCATTTGGTTGCTTTTCCTCGTCATGGTCAATATTTGTTTCAGTTTTATCTGAGTCTTTCACTTGTTCACCATTATTGTTATATTCAGTTTCTTTATTATCATTTGTTTCTTTATTATCTTCTTCAAGGTGTTTTACTTCTTCTTCATTATCATTTTTTGTACTATGCCTTTCATCATTTACTTCATCATTAGCTCCATGATGATTTTCAGGTTCACTTACTTCTGTTGGCGCTGATTCGGTTTGAATATCAACAGTTTCATTTTGATCCGTTCTTTCAGAATTTGCATTATCGCCACCATCCTCATTATCAGCATTGTTTACATCAGCACTTTTATCTTCTACATTTTCATTAACTTTGACTTCTTCCTCTTCTTTATCTTGCACATTTTGATTAGTTTCTTCAATTGGTTCTTGATGATCCTAAAATGAATAAAGTAAATTTTCATGCAAATGTCTCATAAAAAGCACTGCAAAACAACCATAAAAACATTCCATGAACTATCATGCAACCCTCACCTCGGTCTCATGAACGTCTTTTTCATTATTTTTTTTTAGATTTTTATCAGTGTCATCTAATTCAGGCAAGTTACTTATAAGTTCACGTGTGCTACTACCTTTCAATGCACTTGTGTTATTTTCTAAACTGTCGGATATTGTACTAGTATTCTTTTTAGACGAGATATTTTCGTTTGAAGCTTTCAAATTTTTCTTTCTTGATTTTTTATTTAAATCAGCTATGAAGTCGGTACTTAATATTTTCCAGTCCCAAGAAGAGGGATATACGCTCGAAGGGGTTCTAGGCGCATCGGGCAGGGTTTTGAACATGTTTTTGTCAATTTCTTGAGATCTATTAATGTAATAACCCGGCGTTTTATTTTTCTAAAATAAATATTTGTTACACATTACTAAGATATTTTATTACTCATGTTATATTGTTCTATTTCAAAATATAATTTATTACATTCTTCAAATATTATAATAGCATTTCGTTAGCAAGATATTAATTAATTTTGACATGCGCCTCTATGATATAACGGGTCATGTGGGTATTATTCTTAGTTTATAATATCGAGTATTAAATTTGTTTGTAATCATCATAGAATAGCTTATTTTTGAGCGTGTGTATTAATGGAGAGTAAGAAGTGCAACGTGGAATATTGTTAAATTATTCTATCGCCTTTACTACGGTGAATGTTTCTATTCAATTTGGTGCCGACTTTATACTGGCTGTTTTTCATGACCTGATACTGGATACATGATTTTACTGTGTACAAGGTTATTGTGCAAAGAAAAAAAAATAAGGTATTATCCGAACAGTGTCGAATTATTCTTAAAATAGTTTTGTGGAACGCTAGTATTAATTTTCACTGCTTCGGGTGTAGTTGTAATATTTATTACCTATAAGTATGTACATATTTAAGTAACACGTAATATCACGTAATCCCCGAAGGTGTAGACATAGGAGTGTAGTAGACTCCCTACATTTCGCCAGTTACTTTTATGTCCCATTAAATGGATGGTGAGCCTATAGCCATACACCAGGCATAGATCCACACCCCGATTCACTACTAGAAATTCTAAATTTAAAAAAATCAATGGTACCCGCCCCGTGCATTGAACCCACGACCTGCCGATCGACAGTCGCGCTTGCAACCGCTCGACTAACGAGGCATTGAGCAAAGTATGTATTTAGATTGTATATTTCAGTGTATCAGTTTTCACGTCACAATAGCAGTTTCTGTCTGATTTGGTATCAAGTGGCAGTGGGCAAGGTGTACCAAAATATTACGATGTACATATTATGTCTTATGAGTTTTCACGTGTCTGCCTATTCTCTTGTCTGTTCTCTTGTCTTGTTAGTAGTGGAAAAACTGTTATAAATTTTTAATATCTGAATGCAATATTCCAGATTTATCTTTTTGTGTTTCAATGGTGATACTTGTAAAGTATAATTAGTCTTGTCAATAAGATAGAAAATTCGTGGAAAGTTTAGCAAGTTACATACGTTGTCGACTACGCTTTCATCGGCGCCAAGACCAACCAGAGTATTATATGTATGCTGTTCATCCTTCACTGTGGCTGCGTAGTGGAGCGGCGTGCGACCATCGTTGTCTACGTCGTTTATGCCTTGTGGATATTTTTCGATGATATACTTCAGTATGCTGCCGTGACCGAGACCTGCAGCCTAAGTAATGTAATGAAAACAAATTAAAATTTCGGACATGCCAAAATTCTCTCCAAGTTTAATGTAATAAATGTCATTTGATTCTAATTGTAATGACTGTCATTTGATTCTTATTTAGCTATCGATGTATTTATACATCAGAGACTTAAAGAGAGAATTAAAATGAACTCACTCCACTGCATTATTAAGCCTAAATCAAAATCTGATAAGAAATATGTAGCACTTAAATTGGTTTTTACTATTTTTTTAGTATTTATCTATTGCCTAAAATATAGAATATTTATACATTTAAACATATAACGGTTATCGTGTTTGTTATGAAATAAAAAAAAATACTAATTTAATAAAATGGGTAAAATTAACATAAACTTCATCATCATCAATATCGTCTCGTCGTAGTTGATTCTGGTGATTTAATCATCACAAAACAACTACGACGAGATGGCCATTAATGACACTAGGTATCAGGCTAATGATTATTCATGACTGGTTTATCATCTTAAATTTAAAAATTTAATACATATTTAGAATATCATCCGTATGACGAAATACCTTATGCATGACAGTCATGTTGTTGACATCTCTACTGGAAAACGCCTGGGGAGATACTGGGTCTGCTGTCAACTTCATGAGCCCCTCCAGGTCGTTTTGGATCACGGCGTTGTGCATGTCACGTATAGTATTCTGTGATGAAAGGCTATATTTATTTTTATCTACTTGTTATATCAGGTGTACGACAGCGACGAACGTAGAAGAACGTCAGGTCTTTAAGGACACAGTCATTAGGCACTCAGTGTTCTCTGCCTACCCGAAGTGCATTGCAAGAGAATGCTTGTAGTGTGTCTTAAGAATATAACGATTTTGAATATATTCTAAATAATGCATTAAAATCTAATATTTAAATACAATATTCAAAAAGCTTGCTTTTTCTTAAACGCGGCTATTCTCACTCTAATACTACCATGTTGATCAGTCATCAACGGAGTATTCCAAATCAAAAACACATATTCTTCAATTCTATTTAAGTATGCTTCATATATCTAATTGCAGCAAATGTAGCTGACAGATAGCTAGCTAGCTAACTGACAGTTGATATTTTAATCTTAGCCCTTGAGTAAATAATAGTACTACATAGCTTTTAAAATTTCGAATTAAGTATCAATGCAAGTAAGATTAACTTAGCCGAGTTGTGGTGGATTTTGTTCAGTCACCAAGTTCTTTGTCTCCACTGAACTCACATAGAGTAGACAATTTATTAATTAATATACTGCTATTTATGAGTGAACAAAGTATCGAGATTTTTAGTGATAGGGCACGTTCTGATAGCATCTTTAGCCTTAAGTAACAGTGCATTCGTGTTGAAACGAATGGCGGTCTGAATATTTTGATTGAATTACAAATGTATATAGATATTTACTCGGGAAAAATATTGATTAACGTAATTATATTGCAGTTTTTAGTAAGACAAAAGGTTTATTTTACTTAATACATAAATAATAATAATAATCGACTCTAATATCGAGCTTTTATCATCTACCTATAATTTGTATTACATCAAATTTCATAATTGTACAAAAATTTCTTTATAAATACACCTGTTTTGTTACGAAAAGAAACCTACCAGTTTTGTAATCCGACTTAATTCCCGCTAATAACACTTTGCCTGATGAATAAATATCATTGAATGTAACCTTTATTATGCCTTACACACTTTCAAATGACATGACTTGATCATTAAATTTTAATAACAATTCAAAACGAAACCTTTAGAACGTGTTAGAAACTTTCAATTGATGGCACAATTTGAGCTTTCAGTTTTATGCGATATCTTTACCATTAGGTAGGGGACAGCTTCCAAGAATTTCTTCACCACGGGCTGGTTGGAGACTTCGCTGAGGAGCCGCGCGCCGTGTCCTTCCCACACGACGCGTTGCAGCCTCCCCATGTCGCACTCGTGGCACCATATCCGTATGTTGTGTCTCTTGATCACCAAGCCTAAAACAGAAATTAATGTAGTCATAAATAGTAATAGGTCGGACACTGGCTGACGGGGGAGTCAGAAGTGCTAAAACCGTGTATGAAGAGAGTGACAAGTAACACAGTTCTGTAAAGACATACCTATACCTAATTAGTGCTTAAAGTCTGCCTACACTTTGAGCGAGCTGGCATGAGTGCACATTAATAGAATGATTGAATTGTGTACAGTTGTAACTCGCGTATGCATTTTCATGATAGCCCTGACTGGTTTCGGACCTATCCAAGATTTTTTTTAAATAAACTTCAGTCAATAGCAACGAGGTCGAAACGGAGACTCGTAAATAATCGTAATAAAACGGTATGTGACCTATAAATTACACTTATAATTACAGTATAAAAACGCGAAGTACTGAAACGTCGATGGGAAACACACATGTGTTATTTCTAGAACTGCAATCGATTGTAAAGTTCAAGGCTTGGTACTATTGTGTGACGTGGAAGACACATCTGGCATTTCTCACATCACTGCTGAAGACACGATCATGAATATATCATTTGACTCATATTGATAAGGCGTTCTTGACATTTATGTATTTTTTTGTTACAAATGATCAATTTGATCGTATGACGTATTTAAGTACTGATGAAAGTCCGGCATCGATTGCCTTAGTAAATTTGGAGATAAGTCCGGAAAAAGAGATGCATGTTTGGATTTTGGTAACGGATAGTCACGGACGTCAAGAAGGACCTCGTATAGGTCTGAAACTAGTCAGGCTATCCTAAAAAACAGAGGTCAGTTAAGCCGTTTAAATAATCATGTGTATAAAGACTCCCCAAACATTTAATAGTAAAAAGTGCAATTAACCAATATGAATTTAAGAACAAAACTTATTTTTGATATCATATTTATTGACAAGTAACCATTTCAATTTTATTACTATCCACACAGGGTTTACCAATTAACACTGCATCTTAATGTCCAAAAAACTTGAAAGAAACAATAAGAATTCGTAATTAATAAAAAAATCCTCGATATGCACGAAATTTTATTATTATTTTCAATTAATTATACATGATGTTTGAAGCAATAAAGTTTAGTTAGAAATAACAAATGAAAGTTAAAAATAATGTACACTTGATGTTGCTTAAAAATAGTCACGTCACGACAATTAGATACTTACTTACAAAACAAAGTTTGCCTAAAATACTGGATATTTATAAGGTTTCAATTTGGTACTGACAGTTAAATTTAATTTGATTTCTAAACCACAGGACGAATATCAAATGTTTGACAGGTAGGAATAGTTTCTATGGGAAAACGAAATTCTTGTTTTTACTACATTCCTAACAGTTTTTCACATTTACTCACCTTTTAAACCTTCCCTGGACTTCCACAATTAATTGAAAACCAAAATTAGCCAAATCGGTTCAGCCTATCTCGAGTTTTAACGAGACTAACGAACAGCAATTGATTTTTATTATAAATATATTTATATGACATAAAGATTATTCAAGACCAAGTAAAAAATGTGCTCTACAATAAAACGATCGGGCGGTGAATTGGCATGCCGTGTATCGGAAAGGTGCGAAGTGCGATCGCGAGCGGTAGGAAGTATTACGCAACGTTCACACCCAAGTGCGAAGTAAGCGTAACAATGAGAAGCGCGCGTGGCGCCGGCGGAGGCTGACCTATGGAAACTCTTCTATACATACTAGAGTTTAATATATCATATTTGACTTTTCGACTTCTACGTGTTCATCTTTGTTGTCAAATACTACTTCGTACGAGAGCTTTGTTATAATGATATGACACCTCATGCACAGCCGTTTGATCTGTACTAGTATTTACAATAGTAACATCGTAGGCGCCGGAATACCAGCGGTCACAGTTTACCGGCCAATTCGCAACGGCCGTAGGTCGCAAGTCACGCCCGGCTTGACTTACGACACTCGCTAAGCAAGGATACTACTGTTATCAACCAGTCCGACTCTTATCTGTACACGTGAATACAAATGTGTTTTAATTTTTATTCATAACTGCTAATTATATTCGGACATTTGTAAATTAATCACATCAAGTGCTGTTTGCGTGGCGAAATTAATTTCACTGTTGAAATATATCTCATTTGAGATTTGTAATAGTAATAAATCTAATAATATCTTGGGGCAGTTGACATAAAGTAATTTTATCCCTAACTGGCATTTCCGAATGAGCAAAACGGAAGCTATAAGTGTATAATAATAATAATAATAATAATAAAGGAAATATGTACCCAAATGCACACACGACCATCTATTCAAAAATAGACTCGAAGAGAGCACATGTTATGGTAACCATACGAATGATAAACGATATACATAGCCTACAAGTCAACATATGCTATTCCCTCTCTGTGGTTACCGTCAATTACCGTCAATTACGCAGTTACCTTATAAGTAAGGCTATCGAATTGTACACTATATACTCATAGTTTTCGCATACGATGCAGGAAGCGTCTTGAAACGGTGGCGCGGCTCTCGGGTCAAAGTAACAATTACTAGCCTGACGCCCGACGAGCGCTGAGGCGGAGCGCGTTCGCCTTCGTGCTTATCGATTTTAAGGGCTGCGCGTATATAGCCGTCACCTTATAGGGCTTTCTTCGGATAAATACGTTCCTTGTTTGTAGTCATTGTTATGTAATTAATCGAATGAACCCTGTAAAGTATAAGGTAAAAAAGTCAGCGCCTAGATCGACATAATAATGACAATTTTCTAGGAATCTTCTAGTACTATAGCTATCCATTTATGTATTTATATTTTAGTATTCGCAAGTGGTAAATGAGATTATGATTTTTTTAATTGTGCATTAAAATATGCGCATATCAATGATAACTTTCACTATTTTGTAAATTAATCTTAAACTGTCCAAGTTGCTCGAAATAAAGTGCGCATTAAAATAACGTGTAAAAAACATACGGACATTTTCAAGGCGCGAGATTGCACGTCATAATCAAGGCTTCATCAATTCGCTGAGCGGCTCTATATCTCACGTCAAACTCACCCGATGTCAAGAAATGTTATCTCGTACTAGTAATTACATGATTATTACACTGAAATTAATTAAAACATCAAACTATATTTTGTAACCTTATACTAACACGTAGCATGAAAACAGTTCTTGTGTTGGCGGTGTGTTTGTTAGTTCTTCTCCCAAA
>DWFT01000963.1:0-10270 GCA_018246795.1 Microceris patrobas patrobas
GCTCTCGGTGCTTCCTGCCTACCCCGTAAGAGTTCAGGGGTGATAATATGACACAAGCATATTTATAATATGTTCCTCGTGGTTTATTCATTAAACGAAGCGGCTAGTGGTCATATGATATCAATAAAAATTGCAAGGTCGTACCAATTGAAAAATCTTCTGAATTACTACATGCTTTTTGCCTGACTACTAAATGAATCAATAAAAACAATTCCGACTGCGTACGAACTTATATATTATATCCTTTCGGTGTTTATTGCAAAATATATAGGTTAATCCTATAGCTACATTAAAATATTATTTACAACCTAATAACTTTATGAGATCTAGATGTAGGTATATATATGTACGGTGTGCAAATATAGGTATTATATGCATAATAATGAATATAAAAAAAGTGTGTGGAACCTATGCACGACTGAAGTGAAAGTAAATACTTATTGATTCTATGTTAAAACAATAGACCATCAGAAACAAGAAAAAACGAGTTATTCTATAGTGATTTTGTGCCATCCATTGCAATTTCATTAAACGACAACGTAGTGACGAGTTGTGCACGCCGTATGATCTTCAGCTCTAGTCGGCGCGTAACCTTAAATTTTCGTAACGCTTGAAAATTTTTTCCCTGTCAGCAAAAAAGTTACACACTTGAAAATTATAAAATAGTAAGAAACCTAGCCCATAGGGTGCCAGGAGTGACGATACAATAACAATAAGTTTAAGACTCCATATTGAATTCCATTACAATAGTAATAGTAGTAAACATAGTAATATGTTAGACTATCTCACACATAGCCATTTCATTTAAAATTATAATCTATAGGTACTGTGGTAACCAAACAGCTGATAACATATGTATATAAATCGATTTCTCCTAAAACGCACTGATAAACCTACATAGATAATAAACGTTGATATATACATAAACAAATTTGTGTAGATAATTATACGCCCGGAGACAGAACATACCCTTGTACTACTCATATAAATATTTGCCCCGGATGGGAATTAAATCTACAATCTTGGGCTCAACCGTCAAGGTAAACTGTTATTGTGACTTAGTAGGCACAGTAAATATAAATACATAATAAATACTAATATAGTTATAATTGCAATGCGGTGAATATTTGTGAATTATTAAAATAAAACATAGACCAAAAGACTAGTCCAATAATAAAGAAAATGTATGATACCTACTTCGACGGCTAACCATAGTTTTTATAACTAAAATTAAAATAACTGTCTTCATAACTTAAATTAATAGGCCACTTGTAAGAATATAATAATTTCATTTACAATATTACATCATATCGAAAACCAAAGGGAATAAAAGATAAATCATCAGACGCCGAGATATTATATATTTTAAGGATAGCAATAGATAACGCGAATGCAGCAAGATGATAAAATGAGCTAAACGTACAATAAAGATATACACATTGCGTTGCCATGAGCATTATAAGTAGTACTTTATTGATGTTTATCTGTTTACATATAGAAACATGCATACGTGAATTTATTAGATTAAAAAACGCAGTCGTTGAAAGTTGCACTAGAGTGCTTAGACACTATAATACATCCAAAATAATGCATTATATATTTCAAAGGAATTTAAAGGATTTATACAGTGGTAGGATATGTTCCTAGCACTATATAAATCCTTTGTACAAAAAGCCCTACAATATGATGTTACAACGGTAAAAAAGTTAACCTATATACGAATAAACGCTTTTGGTGCCATTTCCGATGACGGTTCGTGCGAAAGCGTACGTAGTAGTATATTCTAGAAACACGCCGATTCATTTATTTCACGGTCACGTAAACATTTAAACCTTATTATGGCTGAAAATAAAACCTACTTCGCTTGCTCGTTATGGATTCTTGGTGAATTGAGGTAGGTAGGTTAGGTTACCCATGAGTTTATGCGTGAAGAATTTAGTGGGCCGGCTCAGATTAAAACCCCTATCTCTGCACATGAAAAAACACTTTGTTATACTAAAACGACTAGTAGGTCCACATGTGTTGGAAAGACCGACAAAAAGATTTATTACATATCATTCAAATCAGGACCTAATTAGTTTCTGAAAACATTTTTCATTTGTTTAAAATTCGACCCTGTATACATATTTATTCATTTATGTATAGATTGCAATATTATTATTATTAATAAAAAATGTAGGTAAATACTGTATGAGCAGTTTGTACTGTAAAAATAAGGTCGTGAATAATAAGAGAAGTAAATCTTCTAGAACCTTTAAGGTCAAAACTAAATCCCAGTGTAACAATTAACACAAATCCATAGAAGGAAGACTTGATAAAATTAATCCTATTAAAAGCTAATACTATCTAAGATAATACTAGTTTTATAGATTAAAGCTGATAATTGCACTGTCTATGGATGACAGCTAAGTGACACTTGTTCACTGCTTTTAGTATGTTCAAAACAATGAATCTAAAATGGGAACATACTAGGCATGATTTTTGTACCACAGTCCACACCAAAAGTTTTCAGCCATTTCATGGAAGCGTCAAAGTGTAGATGTTCAGTATCAAGATATGCTCAGTATAATGTTAAATGGTAATGTTAATGGTAAAAGGTTGTGTACTGATCACTAGGGCCCAAAACTGTCTTCTGTATTGTAGTATACTAAGGTTTTACAAAGCACATTTAATTATAAACAATACTGGAATTACAGTTTTCATTGTAATACTAATTGTCATAAATCACTTATTAATTTTACTAATTAATAATGAATTTCCTTTTAGTAATTTCAGACACCACACCAATCATGCATTAAAGTGTTAACTGGTAGAAATTGGTAAAGGTTTAGATACAACGTTTGTGTCAACTACATTGTAAAGGTCATTTCTTTTTCAATGACCTTCATTGAAAAAGTTAAATAATGGTAATAATTAACATTAAATAAGTTATGTACATTTATTCCACTGCTTTGAAATTTGTCTCATTTCTAAGTCACCACAATGTTTTGTGTTCATCCGCTGGTTTTTAAATATGTAGTTGAATTTTCGTTCAAAATTAATGATTAAAGTTAGATTCTCATCTAGCATAAATATTTGTATGAGAAAATGTTAGTTCAGTGTTTGAGGGTAAAGAAATATTGATAGAAGTATAACATTTATTAATGTCTATTCATGTAGTTCATCAACCACATGGTTTCCAAAACACAGACTTTTATCAAACCCCCTAATATATAATCAAGATATAGAAAATATAAAATTAAAAAACAGATATTGTGATATTTATGAAATTCTCTGAAAATAAACCCATTCCCATAGTTGTTTATATAGTTTATATATGCATTCTTCTATTTTGCATACAAGTAATAAATCAGTTATGCAAAGTTTATTGAGTGAATTAAAGTGTTATGTAACTGGTATAATCATTACTGTGAACATTTTTCCTTGTTTTAATTGTGACTTAACATTATGATAAATTTACATTGTTTGCTTGTTAATTGTTTGTTTGTTTGTTTCGGATCCAATGTTTAATGTAAAAAGAAAACTAAAAAATTCAGAGCAAATTTTAACTTTATTAAATAGTAACCTCATAACTTAATGCAATTCCCATACACGTTCAGCCCTTTAACCTATATTTACAATTTGGGCTGCCTAATACATATATTTACACCACGTGCAGAGCAGGCTTTAATCACAGGGTAATAATTTGTAAGCAATCTAGACCGGAGCCCCAACCTCTTCTTGGTACGACCTTGTAAGATGGACAGCAGCAGCAGTGAGATGACGTAGGGAGCGCCGGAGGCCCCTAAGATGCCCACGACATGCTGCCGCAGCTCGGGCAGCAGACTCCCTCTCATCCTCACCTTCTATCCCGGAGTCTCCAGCAGCACTGGATGTGTCACTGTCTGTATCACTTAGATCCGAAACCCGTCTTCCCCTTTCAACCTGCTCCTCAGCATCTCCAGCCCACAGCAATTCAGTCTTAAGATCATTGAGCATGGCAAATAGGCTGAACGGATCATCGTCACCCTCCTGTGGCACATTCATTAGAAGGCTGGGCACAAGCACAGTCTCATCCATGGTGTTCACCATCTTTACAAATTTCTCCATGTCATTGAGAATACTCTGTTTGGAGAACTCGGTGTCATCATGGCGAGCAATTTTCCTCAGAGTGTTCCTGTAACAATGGCAAAAAAAACTTTATTAATAATGTTGCACATAAGATTACAATTTCTCTTTTTCATCCACAATATTCTTGTAAATTACTACCAATTTTCTTTATTATTCACATACATACAGGAGAAATTAATATTTACCATCTGTAATGGAAGACTTTAATGGTGGTATGCTTTTAGCCTCCTAGCTACAGTAACACTCATACCATATTCAGGACCAAGATGTTGTTTATTCTACGGTTTATTTATAAACATAAACAAAGTTTAAAAACCAGTGTTCCTTGCCAAAGTTAATATTAATGAGAGCATCCAAACAACAATTTATAATCATATCTCTTATGTTTTATAGAAATCTGGTGTACAGTCATACAAACTACTTCTGTCTAAATTCATACAACCTATAAGTCTTTGATGGGAAACCAATTAGCAAATTTTTTAGTTACCCTACATCATCAGTTTTAGACACATGATGGATTAAATTCTCATCAGGCAAGTAGGAAGCAGCCAGAGAAAGTAATTTTCAGGTTTTCTTCACATGCTTATATGTGTAGAAACACATAAGCATGTGAAGAACCACAAACAGATTACAACCAGTTTATTAAGTATTTGGTATTTATCTTTATGTAAAATTGTTTTATTAACTGCATACCATTCAGAGATAAGACATTTAAATAATTGTTTACCAATAGGCATTTAAAATCTCATCAGTTAATTGATGGTTACATAAATTATTTATAACTCAAGGAAATTATCTTCATACAGTACGAATTTAATTACTTCCAAATATTATTATGTTTTATAGAAAATATTACTATATTGCAGAAAGAACAATTTGATTATCAAATTTAGCTTACTAGCATACCAGTGTTATATCATTACGCGTGAGCACATCCTTGAAAATGAGATGATCCAGGATTAAGAACAATCTTCTCACTGTGTAAAAAAGTCGCGTGATACTGAATGAAAAGGCCATTATGCAATCTTTTTAGCCAGTTATGTTAACTAGTGAAGGTTAATTCGGCTTAGTATGCGAAATTAAGTAACTTTCATGTTACAATGAGTGTAACATTAAATCATATTAAAGAAATATTGTAAGTCTGATATTTCCCACCGCCCGTCCATTATTGATTTCTGCCTCGTTGGATTTCCCGAAACTTACACGTCACTAGTCAGATAGTGACTACAAATTTGCAATAGTATATACATTTTTATATAATTTAAGGTTAAAGAACTGTTTTTTTCATGTGATACGATAAAAAGAGCTGTTCAGCTGTTTAGTTATTACAATTTACTGCATTGAAAATCAATAGTCATAGTGCACGGCGCATGACACAAGATTCCAGGATAACCTCATTGATGACGATACGAACATTCTCAAGCACTTGCGGTAACGCCGAGTTGTTTCATCATTGGAAAATGATGCTATCATGTCAATGTGAAAGGAATAACAGATTTCGTAAGAATCTCGTGAACTCTGCGTTAGAAATCATACGATTTATATCATTTTTGTAACAAAATAGTTAACGTATTAGTTATGATTCAAAATGCCAGAAAGCTAAATCCAGTCTATGTATAAAGCGTACAGGGACAGGGGCTCGAGTCGAACATCGGCCATTGGTAAATTTAACACGTTACCTGCTATTCTCCAGCTTAGTCGATATGTCGGTGTTGAAAGACATCTTCTCGTGTTATTTAATAAATTTTAAATATCACTGAACACACACGCCTAATTCTTTGTCACGAAATTGACTTTGGTAATGTAAGCCCGGTTTACGAAATGACACGAACTGATTAGTTCTTCACCGTACGCAACGTCCGCGCGACTGAACGAGATTTGACGGTTTGAGAGAAGTGGGGAGCGTTATGCGAATTTATATTACGCCACGATCGTACGATGCGGAGGAAGCGAGCTTTGAATTTATTTTATCATTATTCTGCGACATACCTATATAATATATATTATGCATTGTTTCGTATTACGTAATAACAATTGAAGATTGTGTGTGAACATACATTATTCTGCAAAAAAATGTTTTTATGGAAATAAAAACGCACAAATAAAATATTGGGGCGCTGGCCAGGCGCGTCCCACCGAAGTCACACCACATACGAGCTCAGTGATTGGTTGTTGAAAACCGTATTCTTAATTCTATTGGACAGTAGAAAATTCAAAAGGCGCGCTACATTTGAAATGAGTAAAATCCCTGGCCGCAACGGATAAGCTATGAGTTTTAATTTAAGTACATATAGAAACGTCTAGACGCTTGTAGTTTTGATTACTTCAATTGAATTGAAAAAAGTTGTGTATTGTCTAATATTACTGCTTTTAGAAAAGTTTTCTTTTATTATTTACTATTATGAAATTTAATAAACTTGTAAGTAATAGGGTAATAAGTTTAAAAAAAGTAGATACAAGTTTTATTTAAGCAAAGAATTTCCAAAAGCTATTTTTCAGCGTTGTTTAGGGGGCTAAGGTCCCCGAATATTATTAACTTCACATTGTATGCAAAACTTTACCCGATTATACATACATATTTATAGTCCGGAAAGTATAAATTAATATTTGAATTAGTAATGAAAGATTAAAGTACCAATCATTTGAATATACGTCATACAGTTAGGTAAATGAGCAAATTATTGCTATAAAATTTGAGGAAAGGTGAATTAAGTACTTAACTAAGTACAGGTTTAAAAACAATCCCCAAATAATCTTATAATTTAACGGTATGTATCCATCAAGATTTGTCAACTGAAATAAAAAGTAAATTTCAAGAGCCTTTAGGCACTTACCAAAATATCTGTGACATTTTGTTTTTTGACACCTTTCGAACAGGTAAGGTGCACTTAATGAGCTAGGTAGGTACTGTGTTCACTGTACTAGTATGTTAGTCTTATTTCTTCATACATGTTTATTTCGCACCAGTTTATATAAGATCGATTTGGGTAAAAAAGAACAAAAATATTATGCGTACGTGCCTTGTGTTTTTTATAACTTTTTTGCAGTGGAATGTTTATCATTTTACTTTTAGTTACACAATACAGACAACATTGTAGATAAATAAATTTATAGCTAGATGACTTTCAAGCATATTTGTTTGATAGCTTTAATAATAATAATTAAGGCACAATCATTATAATTAAAAATACTAAATGCAGTAAAAAAAATATTTTAAGTAAAAGGCTTTCATAGAAGTACAAAAAAGAAATAATTTTTTCGTCAAGGTTGTGTCATCTGTTTACAATATTGGAAATTTTAAGTAATTTCTTTTGTTAATCTATTATGTCTGTGCCAACGTTTACGTCACCGGTTTTAGTATTATTATTTTTGGCTTTTGTAACCGCGTTATGATTGTTCCTTTCGAATATAATAATAGAGCGTTATTGTAGTACAATTGCGATATTTTAACAAACAAGCCAGAGCTAATTTGTTAAAATATTGCAATAAGTTACTGATAACTTATAGACGGTCAGTACTTATTATAAGATAATGATGATATTTATTGGGGATCTGTTTTCTCAAACAGTTCGTATCACATCGAGCCCATATTAACACGTAACCGACACACTTATTGACGTCACTTAATTCTTGAGATATGTAATGTATTTATTACATCTGTGATTGAGATGTCAACTAGAACTGAGTGTAAATACTTAATGTTCCTATTTTAAATCCTGAATTTTTAATACAACAGGATAATAAAAAATGAGAACGTAACCATTTGAATTTTTACGATGTACCTACTAGTAATAAATTTTAAAAAGAGTCGATTTCAGATGCCCTCTTAAGGGCACAAGGAAACAATTTAAGTTACGTTAAGTTTTCTTACGTGAGACGTGAGCGACTAATTCTGACATAATTATAACCTATAGGGTCAACATAAAACGAAGACCGTTAATGTTATTACAAATCTAACATTAAAAGTAATAAACTGTTGGACGTTCTATGATGTACTTATTATTTTATTAATGTTTTCCTGATCGCTGGTTCTGTTAAACTTTATTACTGTAATCATATTACTTTTTGATTTATTGTCCCGTTGCCGTTGGTATAGTAGTTTCAAGGACAATTAACGAACAAAAGGATTCTGGGTTCCGTTCCTGGGTCATGGAAAGTAATATCGGGTGGAAATTCGTGGTAGTAGTTAGCTTAGATGCTAGATTTGTCCTCGGGAAATTGTTCTGAAAATTGGGAGTACTAGTGGTAGTACAACGCTCTGTATAGCTCTTCGGGGATATGCAGGCGTTTTGTTGTTATAACAATTAGAATATGATGAACGCAGACGGCAATTGGCATCAAGGTCTGTTTGAGTCTGATGTCGTACGTTAATGTGAAAACGAAATGAATACGTCACGGAGATAATGCTACTATATTTACATATCGCAGATGATCAGACCATCTCGACGCGCGTTTGGTTAGCCGCACACGCCCCCACATAGCGTCATGGCCGTGTTTATATTTCAATAGTCACAGCAGTTACCAAGTGAATCACAAAAACATGTTTGGCGGAGCCATTGCTTGGAAAACATCGCTGAACTCCAGTGAACTGTCTGTGAATATGACATTGTGGTGAAATTGGATGTACACAGCGTTATAAGGCTTTAACAAATCTTTAGCGACAACACGTCACAGTTAGTTACGATCAGTTGATGTCGATTCTGTATTAGTCAGGTCAGTTAGGGAATTTTTAGCATTAATTAACGTTTCTTTACATTCATTACAATTTACTGCACTAGTAGAAATCATAGAATCTGTACTAATCTGGTGAATAAAAGTCTAAAATGTTACAAAGAATAAAGTAGAGAAATTCTTATTATGGAATTAGCAGAATGCGAAATAAAAACCTTTAGAAAATTATTAAAAAAATCCATATAAAGACTTCGTATTTTTCTAGAAGGTCAAGTCAGATCATTATTATGCTTCTTTATTCTACTATTTTTTTATTTTAATGGCATGTTACATTAAAATTATTATTACCTTGAGTTTATATTTTCAAAACAGTGACGAACGTAGAAGAATGTAAGTCAGATCTTTAAGGAAACCGATATTTATCACTTTATGGTCTCTGCTTACTTCATAAGGGATCTGGCGTGACAATATAATAATATAATTATAATCAAATCAATAAATCAAATGCGCCAACGTCATAAAGATATCTAATTCAGAAAACATGCTTTGATTGCTCTTAGAGAAACAGCAACACCGATTCACATCACTTTATGTTGATATTGCCATGTGCAAAAACAAAAAACATATTTGTGGCTAAGATGGAATAATACGTAAACATCTGGGTAATAATATTATTATTCTTATGTATTATTTACGTTTAAGTGCAAACGATGCTATATAAATTAGAAATTGGGTTCCATAATTTTCTGTGGAAAAAAAGTTAGTAAGAGTTTTTTTTACTGTTAATCTTGTTGTTGTTGTTTTTGTAGAAAGATTAGAGACAATTGAATATTTAGAAAACAATTCGCCTTGACACCTGGCACTTCACTGCAAATCTTTTTTATTCATAAATAATGATTTTAGTTATACGGAACAGCATGAAACAAATTCTTCTTTACTTTGTGGCGATATGATGTGGGGTAATTTTACGTTTCATGTAATGTCTATTAATGTTTAAGGACTGCTGAAGATTTAGCGTGAGTCACGTTTTCATTCATTCAATAATAATTATATTCATTCACAGTCGTGTTATCTGCATCTTGAGCTTCTTTCCTCAATATTGTTGTTACTATATATTTTACGGGGCGAAGTAGAATAAACAATAGATCACCATAAGTTTTGAATCATTACACTTAAACATTTCCTTGTTTTTAATGAATAAAAGTTGGGAAAACCGCATCACGTCAATCGGATGTTTTGATTTATTCCTCAGACTCCAATGGATGTAAAATGCACGTAGTCATAGTCATTTACAAAAATTTTAAATTTTTAAAATCCTGCTCTTCTTAGAGTCCTTCGTAATGTTTTTAAAAGTTTGCGAAGCCTGTGAGCCTACAGTTGACTAGCGTGGCAGACTGTGGCCTTAACACTTTTTGTTCTGAGTGCAACGGGTTCCAATCACTATCTCAGGAGCCCAAGTCAACCTCACCTGCACGTGGTGCACTCTGCT